>JAPZDY010000020.1:1040949-1064921 GCA_029783645.1 Ctenochaetus hawaiiensis
GATACTATTCATTAGAAATGTAACAGCAAATCTGAAAGTTTTTACAGTTTCTAACAGCTTTACCCTACATAGAGGCTGGAAGGTCAAATGAAAAAATAAATTTTGGAAAAATGTTTTCTAAGTTTTATCTGTGTTTTATCTGTTTGTTTCTTCTGTGTGTAAGATTTAAGAACAGGAAGACAGAAAGGTTTTGAGAGGGTATTCTTTGTAAGTTCCTTATTCTTTCCAGTAACAAAAGTCAAAAAAGTTTCATCCTTTTTTTTGGCCAGGATTACTTCGTATTTGCTGTTGTAATACTTATTTCAGCCACTTGAGGCAGGGGTGCATCTTTAGCCTTCTGACGTATTAATATTGTCACTCTTCACAATATTTGGGCAGAATTTCTAAAGAAACTTTGCAAGATTTTCCAGAAAAAAGAAAAAAAAATCCTCTACCTGTTAGTAAGACATAAACACAAGAAAGAAAGCTGTTTAGATCAGATTTCAGAAAATGGATCACCAATTTTATATTTCACACTTGCATAAAAACTGGCATCATCTGAAAAAGAACTTAACATTTTAAAAATCTAATTATTTTATTGCCTTTCTATAAAATAAACTACCTTCAAGAGTCCTGTTTGATAGTTTAGTATTATGGGTTAGTATGGTTGCATCCTACACAATCATCTCTGTCAGCAGAGACAGTCGCTTGTTGTTGTCATTGCTGCTGTTGTAACACCTCATAGTTGCAGCTCAGCCCACAAGGCACTCAGAGCAGCTCCTGCTGGTTTGGCAGAAAACAACACCAAGCAAGTTCCTGTTACGTCACAACATGTCTAAGTGCATGAAATTTGAGCCGAGGAACATAAACAGGAGGGCCGCAAGAAGGAGAAATAAATACAAGGAAGTAGGAGGACCAGCTGTGAATTGCAATAGTCTGTGTTTGAATGAAAGGTGGTCTGTGCTCAACTTGGCATTCATTCACGGTTGTGCATTTGAACGGTTAATGGTCTTGACTGGAAAGTAGCTTGTGCCTGTACTGCTTTGCTTGCAGGTTATGAAATACTGCATTACTATCCTGGTACGACTTCCCTCTAAAGTTCAAAGGTTGCTGTAGTTCAGTGAGAGACGAGCAGGGCTGAATTTTTGTCAGAAAGGTAAGACATGCAGCTGTGAACATTATTGCATATCTGTGTATATTTATGCATTCTGTTAGGGCGAGTTGATTTACATGTTGATGATTTTCTTCCTGAGCCGGTCATGAAACTATAACAGTGCAGGGCTGCACTTTTCTCCAATAACAGGCATAAGCAGTCAGGGCAGTCAACTGGCTGTAAAAGGTCTCTATACACACCCTGTTTTCATATTCATTAAGCTCATCTGTGCTAATGTTTTTTTCTCACTATATGAGAGTTTTCAATAGACAAATTTCTGAAAAAAAACGGATGCATTTCTTCTGCACAAATGTGCTTGTTTTGTACACCGCTTTGTTGTGGAAACACTAGAGGGTTTGTTCACTGGAACAGCTGTTTCATGCCAGCATTGTATTAAGTGTTGTCTGTGCTAGAGGAAGGAAATCAACAACAGAGCAGCAACAGAGAGTTATTCTCACAATTTTGGTATGAAATATATCAGAAATGCAACATGTTTAGTACTGAGTACAATGTGTACAATGTGTACAATCTGAATGACATTTTGCTTCAAGCCTTTATTTGGCATTCAAGCAGGATGTAAACACTCAGAATACAAGTTATTACACAGTCTAAGGTGGCTGTGGGTGTAAATCAGTGTATTTTAAGTGTAATCAATGTATAGTTTTTGTCAGCAAGAACAACTCAATTTTTAAGACCAAAGTGAGACACAAGTGTTCATTACTCTCTAAAACGCTTCTACCAGGATACATCAGTTTGTAAAACATTAAAATATATTTCATATGCAAAAACGGTAAGTTTTATGCAAATTTGAAGCTGATAAATTAGAACGGTTTAATGTGTTTTTTCCATTTACTGCTACAGTTCAGTTTAAGAGCTAAAAAGGAACTTCTGATTAAATCAAAATTGAATTATATTTTGAATTAATCTATATTATTTAAAAATGATACAACTTCAGAATCACAAAAGTGTCTAAAATATCACTGGGAGAAGTATCAAGGCACTGAGCTTGATGCTTTTTAACTGTAGAAACTGTAGGGGGAGTAAGTCTCGCAACTATCACTGACACAGGAGAGTTAAAGAGGAACAGCTGTGAATGTGGCAGCTGTGGAAATACAGCTGTGAAAAAAATGCACCGTGCAGCAGATTTTAAGGGAATGTTTGGGTCTCTGTTTGTTTTCACTCATGCATACTCACTCACGAGTTCGGCTGCTGTGATCACATCGCAGCAAAAGAGAGACCTTCATTCCTGTTAGTGTTTATTTGGTGAATTGTCAGAACGTTTAAACTTTGTGACTTCCACAGCATCCTGCTGTTTGCTCAAGTGGCACCACCTAAAGCTAAACATTTTACAAAAGCAACAACAGCCTGCACTTAATTAACAGAGCTGTTCTTACCGCTTAAGACTAGTCAGTCAATAGTCAACTACAGTTTGTTGTGTTCAGAAGGTCGTCTGTGCAATCATTCTCTGAGCAAATCGTGATTATTAAGAGGTTAACATATCTCTTTTAGTCAGATTAAGACTTAGTGAGTCAATAATTAATGTAGATGACTCACTGGTGTCATTAAGAAATACTGTTGAACTTTCACCCCTCTCTGTCTGTTACAGGTCAGTCTCACTTGACAGGTTAAGGTAAATAAATATTTACGTGCCTGAACAGGTTTTGGCAGAATCTTTGAATGTTTACTCTGGGTTATCTTTAAAACATGATGGCCTGTGGTTAGACGGAGGAAGGAGACAAAGGGGACAAAGTATGACAGGACAGCACTTTTTAATGACCCCTTTTTTTTCCTGCCAACAGATGGAACACAACTATTCTCCGCCGCTGACCCGTGTTGCCATTTGCGGGGGCACCCACGGAAATGAGATGTCAGGGGTATACTTTGTGAGAGAACTTCAGAAACAGAGGCAAAATCAGGCTGGATCTGTGTCTATAATCCCTGTCCTATCAAATCCAAAGGCTGTGGATGTTTGCAGAAGATACATAGACAAAGATCTCAACCGCTGTTTCACAGATGCCCTGCTGAGGTACGTTAAAAAAAGAAAAATTGTGTCCAAACTTTAACGTGAACAGTTGAAAAAAATCTGCTAGACAAACAATGTGCAACATGCATGCAAAAACACCTCTGGCTTCCAGTGAACCTCTGACAGACTCTACGCCGCATGAGCTGAGGCGAGCCAGAGAGCTGAACGCTCAGCTTGGGCCCAAAGGAGGCACAGAGGCTGTGGATCTGCTCTGTGACATCCATAACACCACCTCCAACATGGGACTGTGCCTCATATTTTACTCCATCGACTGGATCCCTCTACACATTTTCAAATACTTACAGGTAAGAGCTTTGTGAAGTCATCCAGACAAATATCTTTTAGTGATACATTTTGACCTCACTGACTGTAATGATGCTAATAGATGTCAGACAACTAAAGTAGAGCATAAAGCTCTGGAACTGCAGGTCTTATATACTTCAATTTTAAAAATGTTGTTCTCTGTACCGCATAAGGAACCAATGTCAATAAAAATCTGAATCTCTGTTGAGGTTAAATCAATATAGGAATTGTGTGTCAGAGCTAACAGAGTTGCATTGAAGCGTGCAGAGATTTAAATAGTTGACTAATTTGCTTTTTCAGAAAAAGATAACTTCTACTCCTGTGAGAGCAATCCAGCTGGATATACCTCCCTCTGAGGCTTATTCCCTAGAATCAGTGGGCAAACATGGCTTCGGTAAGTGTGGGAATCTCTTCCTGTGTACGAATAGAGTTTTTCTTCTTTGGTCTAATTACCTGACTTGATTTATATTTAGGATGTTGAAACTGTTACTCTTGTTTTGTAGCCATAGAGGTCGGTCCTCAGCCCAACGGTGTGGTCAGGGCTGATATCTATAATATTGTGAAAGAGGCAGTGGATCACACAATAGAGTGGCTTCAGGGATTCAATTCAGGTGAGCAACAACCCATTAAATTTAAGAGCTCTAAAACTAAATCAAAATACACTTATATGCCTGGCAGGATACCACTGGGAATAAATGCTAGAATGCTTTAAGTATTTGGTAGAACTTTTTAAATGTTTTCTATAACTGTGAGCCTCCTTCGGTACAGCACTATCTTTTGCCAACAGGAACTACTTTTGAAGGAGGTGAAGTGGAAGCATACACTGTGGTGAGGAGTGTAGACTACCCAAGGGATCCCACAACCAATGACATTACGGCTGCCATACACACCCAGCTGCAGGTACAAGACATCTGGGAACGATGCATACACACATTGTACATAACTTAAAACCGTTATAATCAATATTTTTACGATAGCAATGCATCAAAATGAAATTTGTGAAACATGTAGCTTTGTAATAATGAACCTACAGAGAATGATCACCTGAATTTGCAGCTCCTTTCAGCTTAAGGGTGCTTTATATCAACTTTTAGCACATTGTTTAGCTGTCCAGTCCTCACTGTTAAAGTTTGGTTCTACTCCCATGGCCTTTTCCAGCAATAAAGATCTATAAAATCCACTGTACACTTTCTGTACACAGTTAGCAACTAGTTGGTGAACACAGTTTAGCAACTAGTGGCTAAACAGCAAGATATGTCCCTTTACATTTGCTAGAAACCAAAAACAGACCCAAGGAGAGTAATTGTTGGACTTAGAATCAAAAGATAGGCAAAGACATGACACCAAATTAACACCACTGGATGTTTAAAAAGGCAAATGTCAGTTAGCAAATTAAATATATCATCTTAAAACATGACTATGTGTCAATTTTATGCTCATAATTTGTTTCAGCTGCCTCCAAGTGGCCCAAAAATGTTTAGGCATGAAAGTGAACAGGCATATCACCTAAAATGCCCAATTTTTTCTTAAACAAGACTATATACATTATTTCCATTTGCAGAATCATGTGTGAGTGCATGAATCCATAACACAAGGTTCCTAATGAAGGAGACCAAGACAACCAATAAACTCTACATTTGGAATAAAAGTCTGCCCTGGTGCAAAGTGACTCACCTGTTGTTTTCTCTTCTTTTTCCAGGATAATGACTTCAAGCTTCTCAAACCAGGCGACCCCACGTTTCTGACATTTTCTGGGGCGACGGTGAAGCATGAGGGAGAAGAACTCTACCCTTTCTTTATAAATGAATGTGCCTACTATGAGAAGAACATTGCTTTCCACTTAGCCAAGAAGATCACTCTGACCTTACCGTCCATAAGCGTGAAGAAGGGCTGAGACAGAATGAGATCAAGATTTACTGTAGACACTTAATTACAATCACAATCACATTTTATTACCTTAAATGAGCAAACGCACAAATTTATGCTATAAATGACATGATTGCCTTCTCATACTGTATGGAAATCCAAAGTATGTTTTAGGTGCTATAGCAGAGTATTAATTCTATAGCAGAGTACTACAGTATTACCTCAAAGAGGTATAAAAAAAGGGCTTATGTTTAGAACTAGAGATGTTATTGTATTTAGCTTAATGATATTGAAAAAGGTGCAGGAGTTATAATTCTCCATCCCCTGTATATTAACTACACTAGGATAATAATCTCTTTTTGTACTGTTGCAATAATGCAAAATACTGCTGGATCACTTGAACTAATAAAATGTATGTTTTATTTTGACCTGGATCTTTATAGAGTCACAAAGATTTCACAGAAATTGCACTTTGCTAAAAAAAAAAAAATGTGGATGTCAATCAAGGAAAAGAAACTGGTCTTACAGCACTCTATAAGGTAGAGCAGTGTGACGAGGGTGATTACAGTCTTCATTTAATGGGGCATATTGGCCCAGTTTCGAAGAAAGGCCTCCCATTGTTCTTGTTAAAGAGACTGAAAAAGGCTTATTACACCTGATACTACAAAGGATACACTTAAGGTAAAAATTAATTGGTCAAAAGATACCAGGACTGCAGAAGTAAAATTAGTAAAATTAAGAATGCTGCTTGGAAAAAAGTGTTTAAAGCCTTTTTTTTTATTTATTAAATTAAATCTGGCTGTATTAGGCAGCTTTGTGGTGTTCGTCTGTTTTTTTGAGCCAGTCTAATGCCACACTAGCTTTACGGTAGATGGCACATAGCTGCTTTATATAACTGGGAGGTTACAAAGCTGTACTTTCCGCTAAATGCTAACATCAGTACCTGTAATTACAATGTCAGTGTTGCTGATGTTTTGCAGATTTAAAATGTACAACATTCAGCAACTTAGTTAAGCATGCTAACGAGTTAGTGCACTAAGAGTTACTTAGAAATTCTTTCCATCTGACCCTAAAGGCAAACTTCTTTCATATCCAAGTAAGCACTTAACACAAAATTTAGCTGAGGCTGATAATGTCATTTGTATTGTAGATATTTTGTCACACACCAAAACTAACACACTGTTAGATATGAAGGCTCATCACTACTGTGACTATAAAAACAATATCGAAGCATCAGACCATTTAAAAAAGCTCACACAAACTACAGAAGTAGGAAAATGTCAAATTTATCAATACAGAAACAGGTACAGTGTGCTTCAGAACACATGAAAACATATACAAAAGCCAGAGTGTATACACAACAGATGAGTAACAAACATTGTGACACAGAAACATCACAATTTGTGTTCTGATGATAAGAAATAAACAATTTAAGAATTTGAGACACACAAAAAATCACTATACATAAATATGTGTGAAGACACAGATTCATATGGATTTTCATTAACAAATGAAGGTTTTGCAAAATTCCACAGTTACTCAGAATACTATTTGACTAAAGAGTATCACCAACAACAATTAAAAAGGCTTCAAATGATTAAAAAACATAAATCTAGCTGTCAAACCAGTCAGTTAGCTGTGAAATAACTGAAGTTTAAAGAAAACAGTGAACTGACAGCAACCAGGCTATCAAAAGTGAGATGTCACTGTAACAAATGTAAAATGGCAGTAGCATAATATGGGGCTGACATTTAAATTTTAATATTACAAAGAGATCACAGGTTTGCTGGAGTGGAATCGAATCAATTCTTTTTTTTTTTAATTTAAAATAACTGGGGTAATAAATATTAGATCTATAAACACAGGTGACCATACCAGATTAGTGGTTACATTTTTAGCGTGACATTTACTGACATTTGGTCAATATACACCACAGACTGAAATTAGCACTTACCACAGTGGACAGAAATGTCAACTTAAAAGGCATGCACAAAGCAAAGGCTCCATATTAAAGATACAAGTACATAACCCAACCAAAAAACATCCAAATAAAAATACATATATAGATATATATACAGGCTTGGGAGACTTATTCATGCACGAACAGAGAATCTACCAAGGCTTTAATAACTGCAGATCAGATATTTGCAACAATGCAACTTTAAAAAAAATTTAACTGGTTTAAGGGCAATGTGGTGAGCTGTTTTAGAAGCAATGGCAACTTAAAAGAAGGCATTTGAGTACTGCACAGCAAAAGTTAAAAACCAGGAAAAAAAGAAAACACTCTCAGGGTGTTAACATACATTAAAGAACATGCTTTGAGTAAGATACAGATCAGCGGTGCTAAAAAAAACAAAGTGAAATAAGACAACTCAAAGCTATCGAACCCTTATTTATGAGCACTTATGATGACTGCAGAATAGTTGTTTATTCCTGCTTTTAGGTCTGTGATATGATGAAATTGTGTTTTTCTTTTTAAATATTTATACAAAGGAAGTAAGAAGTTACAACCAGTACACTCACTTTATTTAATTTACAAGATTTTCTTAACAAGAAACCATGTTTGTATTTCATTAAGTTCTAAGACCAGTAGGCTGTTTTAAGGTAAGTTGTTGTAGCAGTCTCTCTTTCAGGCTACTCTGTAAGCAGTCATACGGGTGTAGTTTTTGCGGTGACTCCTGGCCGCCCACAGGAACAAAGCAGCTGCCATCATCTGCAGAGGGAAGGAGATGAGGGCGAGGTAGAGGGACCAGCCCAGCGAGCCCTCCACCCCTTCTGGTGGTGCTGAATATTGGTGGAGCAGATCCACCCCTGCCAGGAAACAGCATACGCTGCCCAGAGAGCACAGACCTGAGGAAAAAAACAGAGACATGAAAGGTGTTCATCACAAATAACACATGAACAGAAACATTTATTTGTTCTGGGGTTTTTTTTAACCACAGAATAACGTAAAAGCTAAGAAGTCCTTCTCATAGTGGCTCAATGCTGGCTCCAAAGAGTTTTTAACTCTTTACAGCAAAACCCCCCAAAATCTTGACTTAAAATACAAATTTAGATTTCTTAGTTATTACTACATTCAGGATATCGTTATCAAAGACAAATGAAGACCCTTGCTAAAATCAGATTTAGTTACTCAAATTTGAGAAATCTAGCTTTAGCATTGTCGACGTATTTAATGTTTGAGGGAAATGTTTAGTAAATCATATATTAACTTATTCTAAAAATGATATGACAAGTTTGTGTCACAGTGACTAGTCAAGAAAGAGAAAACCTGAGTTTTGCAAAAGTCAAAGTAAAGAAAACATTTGAATTAGTCACAATAAGCTGAGGATGTGCAAGGAAGAACTCACCTTACAAGGAGAGGGCAACCAGCATCACTGCCAGACTGACGTAAGTTAGAAGTACAATAATCTCAGCTGGGCATGCGTTAAGCACAAAAGGCACTAGTGGTCTATAACTTACAGACGCCCACAAGAAGTGGGATATATATAGAAATGATGACTATTGTGTGTTGCTAAAATGTTCATTTCCAGCATCAATACCAATCATCAGACAATAAATCAAAAAGTTTTACATATTTCCTTCTGATGCAAATTCCAGTTTGTTACTGTCGCATACTAATACGCATCAAATGATTCAGCTCCAGCCAGACATGTATTTTAATGTTAGAAGATTTTTTTCAGTTACTGTTATTTTAAAAAAGACAGAAGCAGCTTTGACTCTATTTGCTCATGATCTGTCAAGGTGGATAAAAAAAGACCTGCTACCTTTCTTTATACCTTGATATCTGTTTTTTAGTCTTCATAATTGTTAAGATGGTGGTGAGAATAGGTCTTCTTTCAAAAGCCTACAGGCAACATCAAAGATGGCTTCCCTTTTTTCATGTATAATGCCCGCATTTCTCTTACCTGCAAGTAGATGGAGAATTCCCACAACCATGGTGGGGGTGAAGCTACGGCAGAGGCAGGCGCAGACCCCAACAAGGCCGCTGAGGAACACCAAGGCCAGAGACACCAAGGGCAGGAGAAACTGGCACCTCCACAAGTCTGCACCAACAGAAAACATTAGTAAAGAACTCTTTAAAGTCACGACAACATTAACAAATGTTAAAAGATAGCAGATGCTCTTTCAGACATTGGAGAGAAGGAAACTGAAAAAGATGGTGACAAACTTGGCAACAATTTGAGGGGAAGAGTTTTATGCTAAAAAGTACATTTTAGAACTTTTTGACAAATCTTCTTCAAATCTTAAGCCTAAAGTGGGTCTGTTTAGTATGTTGATGACAAAAATCCTCTTTCCAGATGTTGTGCACAGTAGAGAAAAAGAAACACAACAGCAAAGTATCACTTCAGGATAGAGTTTGTATTGTCTGCATTGTCCAGTTTATTACTTGATATTTAAAATGCTATCAATATTCGTTTTTGCCACTTATAATATAGATTTCAACATTAAGATTTCAAGATGTAAGTACTTAGTGACCACTAACAGCAATAAATGACACTGGCACCAAAAAGTTCACAAGCTCTGCGACTTCAAGCTCTGGGTTAGATCAACAGGAAACTGCACCATGTAATCTATAGACACACAGAAGGAACTGTGGGGATTAAACTTACATGTCCGCAGCAGATCTTCTTCCACATTTTGGTTTCCTGGGTGTTTGTACTTTGGATTGAACTGCTGTTGGAGAGTGAAGCTCATGCACTGTGTCTCCATCTTCGGATCTAAAGTCAGAAAAAGGGAAAACAACTTCAACTAAACTTACACTGTAGCAAAAAAAACCCCACCAGCTTGAGCTGCTTCTACATTTACTCAAACAGAAAATTTAAAATATCTTCTAAACCAATTGAATTAATTGTCCTGTAATGCCACCAGGCTTTTTTTTATGAAGTACAAAGTAAATTAGGTAAACTCAATAATGTTGAAATCATTCAGCCACTGACTGAAGAGGCATAGTTCAACCTACGGAGATGTAATGTCCATAAAAGCAAGATTATATCATACCTGGCTCTTTGAACCAGTGTGACTGTGACTGGCTGGGCACCAGTATGCACCTCCACCACAGTCCCAGGGTGCCGTTCAGGCGAAACATGGTGTCACTGTAGGTCTTCTCATCAAACTCTCCATTGATGAACTCGTCTCTGAGCTCGGAGGCATTGCTCCCCTCACGTTTACCTGGTGGGCTACTGTATTGGTACCAGTGCTGAGTTCCCACAGCCACAGACAGGTACACTGTGGCCAGCAGGCTCAGCACTGAGCCAATGACAAGGGCTGTGGCATAGCGGTTGTCCACCATGGTCTTTTTGAACTCAATCAGTTTTAGAGCCTGTATTTACAAGGAGAAACTGCTCTCTGATAGAAAAATTACAGTACAGTTTGGCTTTTATTGTGTGATAAAGCCTTGGTTGAGTGCTTAATAATGATATTTTCGCTTAGTGTTTAGGCACCACGGCATTTCTGATAACTGCTGCCAGGTAGTATGATATTATCAGAGTTGCACAACATTGTAAGTTATACTAGTTATATATATTTTTAGAGTCCTGCATCATGAGCAATGTCCCAAACACTGAGGCGTTCACAACCTGTCGATGAATCAGAAACACAAAGGTTAGGCTTACCTCGAGTGTTAAGTGCTTTACAAATAACAATGACGGATCTATCGCTACTGAAGAAAGTAAAATCTAACAGGTTTATTCAGCTAAAAATACCAAAGGCAACTTCCTCGACTACACGACACCAACGTTCATCAATTAACGTTAGCTAACTAACGCTAATCATATCTAGCTACTGCTAGCTCCACACGTAACGACAAATTTAACTTACGACTAAACGACAAATACCTGAGTAAGGGTTTTGTTTTATTACCTCATCGTGGGACAAAAGCTCCAATTTTTAGTATTGTTTCTTCTCCTGGTTAAATTTCTAGCAGGCCACCGCCCTCTTCTTCTACTACAGAATGATTTCTTCTTCTTGGTTCATCTTTAGCTTCAGCTTCGGGGGGCGTGTGAAGCCCACCATCGCCACCTTGTGCTTTGGAGTGTGGATTGTACACTGAACCCTTTAAAAGCTCGTAAGCCTGTCAATATTAGCTAAAAGAAATTAACCTAAACTTACCAATTTTCTATTGGGATAAAAAAGGTTATAAGTTGTATACAATAAAAAATGTTTGCCAATTAGTTAAGTTAATGATAGAAATCATAAATTTGAATATTGTTAATTAACTTTATGCCATCACTACAATTTATCCTACTTCCCAGTCATTTTATTTCCTACATTTCCACTGACAGAGTGTTTGGGTAGAGATAAACACATCTTTATCATTTATCTTTATTCTGCATTTTAAATACAATAAATGAGGCCTCATAATGAAATCACACTTTTTATTTTTGTTTTCAAAAGACAAATGCTATACAATCATTAAATAAGACAGGTAATTGCATACATACAATCACACAATTTATTTGTATTTTTCTAATACAAATATGCATGCAGTATTTCCCTGATGTAAAGTTTCACATAAAAAAAAAATAATATTGTCTGCAATACAGGATGCTATGTGGTTTTGGCAGTGCTTTATTGACAATAATCCCTTTGTAGAGAGAAGGAAGGCTTTGTATAAAAAAAAATCTCACACATCAGTGAGGTAGGAGTGGTCCTCAAGCTGATGTGATGCATAAATACAGAATCCTGCTTAAAAAACATCACTTAAATGAAGACATATATGGTCATTCCTGTCATGTCCCAGATTGACCTTCCTTCACATTATTACACCTTTTTTAGAATTGAACAGTGCAAATTGATCTTGTGTTGCAGTGAGTTCCCTTGTTATCACTATAATTCCTCCTTAACAAAGAGTCTCCTCTGCTGTTTGTAGTCCAAATGGGCCGTTGCATTCAGTATGGGAGTGTCAGTAAACTCCACACTACATGAGCCTGAGCTGCAGGGAGCCTCCTCCAGCTCCAGGACAGTCACATTGTTGGGTGCAGCTGTGGTGAGGATGCTGGCAGGGACGAACAGTGTCACCTGAGGGCCTCGGGCCGGCCAGTAACGCCCCAGGTTGAAGCCGTTAATCCAAACTTGCCCCTAAAAAAAAAAAAGAAAATTTATTAAAATGACTTGTTAATTAGTTTACTGGATCTGCATTGCATGAAGGAACTAGTTTTAACTGAGTATGCTGATTGGGTGACTTGCCTTCCTCCATTTGGGAAGTGTGATGTAGGTGTCCTGTGGGAGGTCTGGAATGCCGTCAGGAATAACGAAGCTCCCCTGGTAAAAGGCTGGAAGGGAGAGAGCTGCGGGCTGAGGCGCTTCTGTAGCCTTGGTGTCCTGCAGGAGGCCCTTACTGACTGCTTGATCGATATTGAGGCTGTATATGGTCCAGCCTTGCAGCCTGTCTCTTCCCAGAGTCAGGTTAGACACCAGGCCCTGTGCAACGAAGAAACAAGACAAGAAGAGCAGAGATGGAACCTCACCGCATAGTGACAAGGCAACTAATCATTTCACACAGGTTGGAATTCATACTGATATCACAGCTTGTTGAAGAAGTTTTCCTTCACAGAAAAACAGAAAATATAATTTACATCCTAAGTTCTATTAAGCACTGTGACAGATTAAAAGCAACCTATAAATCAAAGCACACACAGTATTTTCAAAATGTAACTTGACAAAAACCTTGAAGTCATTGATGTATTTTCCGTAGTTGATTCGGCCCATATTCTCCACCAGTATTTCCATCTGGCTGCCAGCTTTCCCTGTCACGTTGACAGTTAGTGCTTTGTTCCTTTCAAGGATCCCTGCAGCCACCTGGAGAACAAACCAGAACGTTACATTGACATACTTCCAGTTCATATCTGAAGCTTATCTTTGTACTGTTTCAAATTGAGTCTATTTCAAAAAGAATTAACACATTATCACAGTTTTATTTATGTTTTATGCAGCAATCATATTTTTTTTTTTCAAAATAATTGGAAGCTGCAAAACTCCGTAATCACTGACTCTTAGATTTATTTAGTTTGCTTTGTATGTACTTATAATTGCTTTAAGAGCTGACATGGTGTGTGGGATTTACAACTGTATGTAACTGACTGTATGTGTGTCTTGTTCTGTTGTTTGGTGTGTTTGTGCTGTTTTATCACTGTGTAGATGTTTTAATCATAACTTGCCCAGAAACAGTTGATGAAAATGAGCTGCAGTACATCAGTGTGTTAAAAATGCTTGCTTGCTCCGGCAAAACACATCAAGAGGTAACATTTATGTTTAATAGTGAACATGGTCTCTTATAAATAACATAACAATTAAATACAATTTAAATTTTTTATATTTCAGTGATAATACTTGAGTATTGATATAAAAACAATACTTTTTTTCTATAATACACCAAGAAATTATGACAAGTTTTTCTATTAATATTTTTTCTTATTTAGCAAATGAAGCTTAAGTTCAAAGATTTTCAATACTGTTGAAAAACAAGCAACCATTAAAGATCTGCTGCTAATCTGAAAACAGTGCTGCAGACATATTTCAGGTGGTTCCAGTAGAGTTTTGAGGTTTGACTGCCGGCCCGACGTCACACTGATCAGTTACAATAAAATCAGTGATACCTGATAAGAAACAAACACACTCACCCCGTCCACTGACACATACGCTCGGTCATGGACGCCGTTCAGTGGAGATGACAGTGGAGTTGGAGTGCTGCAGTTAAAAGGCAGAGTAGTCCTGTAGAGCATATAACCAAAAGCCTACAACAAAGACAAGACAGAGGCACATAAAAAAGTAAAAATCAATCGTGTGACTAAAGGTTTCTGGTAAACGAAACAGGTAAAACATTAAATACCTGGTTCATTTCAACGAAGGTCTTAGGGTATATGCTCTTCACAGGGCCGGAGAGCGACAGGTTCTCTAAGGCGTCTGATACCGTCTGCAGCTGTGGTGGCAGAAGGTTGCTTTCATCATTAATGCTTCATGTTTAAAATCAGACAAGAGCAATAAAAGTCTGTCACTTGTGAGGTCTAAAAAGTAAATGTTTAAATAGCTAGATAAGAGTTCATAGATCGTGCCATCTGAAGCCGCACCTTTTTCATCACAACAGTCCCGTATGCAAACTTTGGTGTTGTTGGCGGTATCGGTCCGTCTGGTATCTTACGATACTGTTGCAAAAAGACAGATTATTCGTCCTGGACGATATATAAAGTACACAAAACATTCAAAAGCAAAACTTCAGGCCTGTGTAGCATTCTCACCATTTTGATCACGTCTCGGATTACAAAGTACTTTTCTGTGAGGTCTCCACTTTCAGTGAGGGGGGCATCGTAGTCATAGCTCGTGGGCTGAGGGCCATACGGTGAGTTGGCACCTGGGGTAATCAAGAGGCAAAAGGGTGAGATTGTTTGCATTTTGGCAACAAGAAAGACCCACCTGCCTTTGCTGCGAGTCTGTCGAAGTGCACTCACCATTCCAGTATCCAAAGTTTGTTCCTCCTATGAACATGTACCTGTGAGGCGAGACATGACACTGAAGTGCTGACTGCAAACTTATTCTCTGATGTATTTTTGTTGACAGGAGAGACACGCATCGCAACAACTTGTATGTATTGATGAGCTTCCCTTGCTCATCACAAACCTCTTTTGACACTGTACATGTTTGTCTGTTTGCATCAGTGTATTAAGAAACAGGATTCAGTGGACTCACATGTTGACATTTGCTCCCATGACCAGCATCTCGTTGAGGGTCTTTGCCACTCTGGCAGACGATACAACAGCGTGACGTGACCCCCAGTGGTCCAGCCAGCCAGTGTAAAATTCAGAGTTCACCTGTTAACACAGAAGGAAGCTCCATGAGCGCTTGATAAAAAAAAAAAAAAAAAAAAAGGAAGCATGGTCTTAAACCACAGAGTGAAAAAAGCATTCAAAGAAATACTTGCCAAAGGTCCCTGGGGTTCAGCGTGTCTCTGTGCAGCAAAGGCAGCGGTTACATTTGCACCTAACAGATTCAAAAGACAAGCTCTCATATTTGTGCAACTTCCTCATGACTTCTGACTAATCCAGAACAAAACATGAAGTTAGTGTTGAAAAATCCAATAATCTCACTAAAAGTTACTACAAAACAAACCTCATCTTAAGATATTAAGACATAACAGAGTGTCAGTTTTTGCCATAAATAGTAAAATTTTGCTGGACACCTACCAGGCCCAAAATCAACAGTGGAGTAGAGGCCTTGTATCGTGCCACACTTGAGCAGGTTGACTGAGGCTCCATCTGTGGTGAAGAGCACCACCTCGTCGCCCAAGTGGGACCGAAACAGCTTGGTAAGGTGGCGCATGTAGTTGTAGTCACAAGTAAAATAACTTCCATACTCATTTTCCACCTGACAAACATGGGCGCACAGCAGGAGGGGGATGTTAGATGCTTATTGGGTGAAGAGCTCTGATGATACATTACGCACAAAAACGGACATGATCCCCGCAGGAATTTAAAGCTCCACACTCACCTGAACAGTGATGATGGGGCCGCCATTCTGGTAGAGGTAAGGCTTTATCATTGGCAGTAACTTCCCCATCCACTTGTCGACCGCTGCGATGTAATCTGAAACACACAAATGCATCGATTATAGCACTGCATGTCCTGCAACTGTGACCGCATGCCATCATCCATCCTGTTATCTCACCTGGATCTGAAGATCGCAGCACAATGTCTTTCTTGTTAAGAAGCCAGGCAGGCAGCCCACCCTGCTCGACAGAAGAACACAAACAATGGCAGCAGGTTTTTGGTGTAATTTAAAGGGCATGTCGTAACAAAACAACATCACAAAATTTAGGTTCAAATGAACTTTAAGAGACGCTTCATGCCACCGACAAACACACTCACCATGTCCCACTCTCCACATATGTAGGGTCCAGGTCGAAGGATGACCACTAAACCGATATCTTGGGCCAACTTAAGGAAATACTCCACATCTCTGTCTCCACTGAAATTGTACTCGCCAGGAGACTCCTCATGGTAGTTCCAGGGGACGTACCTTCAACAAGAATGAGGAACGAAGGTGAAAAATGTTCGGTTTATATTTTCATATGTCCTATTCATTTTACAGTTGAAGAGGAAACAGGAGAATATTAATATTTGAGAAGCTGGTGTCACAGATTGAATGCTTCCTTTTTTCAGAAAACTGAAAGAAACCTGTCTGCTGATCAGCTGATCATTGCAGCAAAAAAATATTATCTTGACTGCTGAAAAACAAATGTCATTGTGTTCAGTGATTGCAGGACAAGAGGGAACAAATATGTGACCAGGTTTCTCCTTAGAAACAGCTGACATTTAAAACTCTCCTCATAGATTCATGTTTGCACTGAATCGTATCGGTGGCAGCTGAAACACAGCACAGTGCAAACAACAAACCACAGAGAGTGAGACATGAGGCAAACATACGTCTGGATGGCGTTCAGTCCTGCCAGGTACATCTTTAGCAGTCGATCTTTCCAGTAGACTCTGGGGATCCTGCTGTAGTGGATGCTTCCTGATATGTAGCGGAACTCTTTCCCATCTTTCCGAAAGCAGTCTCTCTTGTAATCCACACTGAATGACCGAGGTTCCCCGACCTGCGTGTCAACACATTGCTGCTCATCATCTGCACACAGCTCTGTTTTTTTTCTAGTGTGTTTCACTGTGTGATTAAGGTTTTGTGTTTTTAAGTGGCAGCTCTGACACATCAGCTGACTCGGGGATGTGTCATGTGACATGGCAAACTTGACTGTCAACTTGTGAATAACACAACATAAGTTACTGTATCCACCAAGTGGTGTACTTTAATGTTTTTAAAGCCTGTATTTTAAGGCCTGGTCGATATTTTAGACCATATTTATGATAGGTGCGTGCAACCAAACGCACACATACACTGAATATTTTGAAGAGTTTTATTGTTTCAGTTTGATTTTCAAAAGCTCAAACAAGCATATATTTGTAACTGAAGTTATGGTCTAATTCCACGCGTTCATGATGAACATGCTCATTTAAAAGAAAATAATAAAAAACTACTGATGTCAAAACACCTTGAGCTTTAACAAAAACTATTAATAACTAATTCGTATTTAGCGTTATTCTACAGAAATTTTAAATTGACAGCAAATTACAATCCCTTGTCTTGAACTTTGGAGACATGTCTTGTAAAAAAAAAAACATATGCAGCTCATCATCTTCTCTTTTTTCGGGTTTTAACAAAAATCAGAGGAAAGGTTACTCACTGAATGTCCAATTAGCAGCAGGAGCACGCATCCAAGTCTAAGCAGAGACATGATGAAACCTCACGCGAAGCCCTCTGTCCGGTTTAAGTGAAGAATTAAATCTGTTAAATTAATGTACTTTTTCATGTAGTATTCAGTTTACTTGAATCAAACCAGACAGCGAGGGCTCCTACTTCCTTGTGTGCACTGTGATGTTTTGAGCCAGTGCGGCATCATGAGTTGCGGAAGTAAAATCATGTGACACTGCGTGGTATGGGTACGGCATGGTATTATGTAAAGACGCTTTTTCATCGGTAGGTGGCAGTGTCGCGCGTTTTATGAATAAGAGTGAAATAATTTGTAAAGACATTTTGTAATGAACGAGGGAACCGATGGTCAAGCAAAACAAGGCTGAAACGAAGAATTAAATATGGGCTCCAATTAAAAATCTAAAAATAAAATCACCAGGAGAGAGGGAAAAAAAAGTTTTTTTTCCAGGAAGACAAAGGAGATCCTCAGATGGGATCAAAACGTGTAGAACACAAAGTGTAAAAAGGACCAGAATAAAGAATAATTACGCTACAGACTTCTGTAGACCACATTAAAAAGATAAACACAGATAGCCTATCTAACTTGTTTGAAAAAAAAACTTAGTAAATTAATGTGTTACAATGAAACAACAAACATAACAGGAAATTTTAGCATACTTAGACTACAATTTTGTAAAATAAGAAAAACAAACCTGTACGGTAATGTAGGCCTGAGTGTGTTTCATGCGCGTTTTCCAATTATTCCAGTTTGAGTTTTGGGTTGTTTGCCCCTTTTGAGAGACTGTATGGCTCTGAATGGTCGACCTGTTTACCCAAACATTTCGCCTATTTAAGCAAGTGAAATTTTTATTATCTAATTTTTGGCTTATAATGAAAAAAACTTTTTCTTCTTTTGCTCAACATTTATAATATGCTAAACTCTCCAAAATATATGGACATAAAATATAAACAGGACACATTTCCAGTAATTTACCTCTTCTGCTTTATGTTTATCTCTTTTAACCACCACTCATATTGTGGCCAGTTTACTTTTCGTTAATGTAGCATATGAACTTCTGGGTTGAAAAAAAACGGGAAATACATATTTGAGCAGTAGCTGGAGTTCACACACTCCAAACCAGTAGGCGGCGGTGATGTGTGCCACCATTGTTTACCATCCGTCATAGAAGCGGAAGTAAAACGACGTACACAACGCTGATTGTGATCACACGTGGGTACGCAAGTTTGATAGTGTAATGTGGTGCTTTTAATCCATCTAATAAACATGTCAAGGAGGCAGAAAGCCATGTTAGAAGAAAAGGCCGGCACTGAAGGAGGACACGGAGAGGATGAAGTCCACGAACCGCCACCTGAGACCAGACGGACCCGCAGCGGCCGCAAAGTGCGCACTCCTGCCGCACTGCTAGACTCAGAAGTCCCGGTGAGGACTTCCACCCGGAGAACAAGGAGGTCTGTCCTCCAGGAGCTGCCGGCGGTGGAGGAGAAAAATACGGAGGTGGCAGAGCTGAGACCCGAGAGTCTGCCCGAGGAGAAGCTCAGTATGCCGGCTGAACCGGAGCCAGCAGCGGAGCCGCTCACGGAGCCTGCAGCAGATACTCATGAAGCCGACGTTACCGTGCACGGAGACAGTCATCTGTCCGAGGCTGCACCTGTAGAAACGGGTCCTCCAAGCACCGAGACCATCCCAAAAAAGCTGCCTCGTTTGGATTCAACAGAAAAGCCAAAGCCGGTCATCCCGCTGGGGAAGCCCAAGTCTGGGAGAGTGTGGAAGAACCGCAACAAGCAGAGGTGAGGATGTGTGCGGGGCACCAAGAAGAACTGCGCAATCGTCAGGAGCTTGAATTTTTTCCTTATATGCCACATTATGTCTTTATTTTTACTGAAATGTTACTGAACAGCATTTACAAACAAAACGCGAATTGTTTATGCACATAATGCATGAAACTTGCCAGCATTTAAAGGAATTAAGCATTTAAAAAGGTTCAAATGAATTCCTTTTCGTCCAACAACAACACTGAAGTACTGTTCATTTCACGAATTGTTTGAGTTGGGGCTCTAGAAGAAGTTTTAATAAATTGCATTAACAGCCTTGATTTGATATTGTAAATGTATTTGCATGAAAAGATCCATAATAAGCTTCAGTATGGTGAGAAGTTTGTGAATCTGTTATATTTTTGTTGCAATATATAAGAAGATTTAGAGTCCGAAGTCATTACTTTGAGCAGTGATAGCAAGTTTCAAATCTGTCAAGTCAAGGAAACCATCTTTTTCATATCTATTATTGGGTTAGATTTTACATAACAACATTAGCATAGTAAATACAAAATATTTTTAATTAATCAAAGATGTTTATATTGAGCAATTAGGAATAAACAGGAGAGAAAAGGTGTTTTGTACCAAATCTCCATCATTATAAATATACTTTCCATGGTACTCAGTTGACTGTGTTAAATAGATAAAGTATGACCATGGCATGAGCAGCCTGCAATAAATATTAGTAGTTTTCAGTGCTACAGCACTTCATAACTTGTATCAGCTCACTTAAAGGACGCCAGTGAGTTAAATGTAGTGAGATCCTTGAACCTTTGCCGGTGTTGTCATATACGATGTTAGATCATGGCATTTTTATTTCAGTGGGAAACTTTCTGAATGAGAAACACAGTTAGAATGAGTCTGTTATTGTCTGTTAATGTGCTGTGTTTTTCCCTTTGTAGGTTCTCTGCAGTGGTGAGAGATAAACCGTTGTGCTCATCTTGGGAAAAGAAGATGGAGGCAAAACGGGAGAAGGACCTGTTGAAACAGTACTCCTTACAGCTTAAAGAAGAGAAAGCCCGGCAGAAAGAGGTAAGCTGAAGTTGTGTAATAATTAAACCCTTGTAATTTTGAAGTGTTTACACCTTTTGCATTGATTCCATGTGTCCTGGCTTTACAGGAAAAGAGGAAAAGGAGAGAAGACAACTTGAAACGCCGTGCAGAGAACGAACGCAAAGCAGAGATTGTGCAAGTGGTACGTCGACTGCTGTTCACCACAGTTTTATTAGCTGATGTCTTAACACCAAACCATGCCATGCACCATTTTTATACAAAATCTAAGATAATCAATAATTGTTAACTGTTCATATTATTCTGTATTTTAACATAACAGTCAAAACCATAAGCTTGTTAACAGGTATTTATATTTATTGAAACTCAGAATTTTATTTAAATGACAAGTAAGGTTATGATTCTTAAGAGTAGCTGCTTGATACTAACAAGCTCAAAGTGGATTTTAAAAAATGAAAAGCTGTTCTGAAGACCCAAAACTGAAAACAGTGCAGCAAGTTTGTATTATGATGGCCAAAGTAAATGAATGTTTACTACTGCTTCAAACTCTCACCAAATAATAAACACTTTGAGAACTAGATGATGCGTTTGAGGATCTCAGAGAGTAAATTCAAGCACTTCTTCGACCTCTAGAGGTCACATTTCCTGTAGTAGCACAGAATGAGAGTTTATTTTTTTGGCTTCACATATCAGTGAACCCTGCATCGTAGAGACCCTAACCCTCATTTCCAACTTATATTCAACATTTTGGAAGTTTTAGAATTTAGATTCAATAAAATGTATCACAAGACTCCAAAAACATTGTAAACATTTTACAAAATTCTGTTCTCAAAAGAAATAATTAAGAGGAAACTGTTTTTAAAAACTATTAAAGTTATTACAAATACTGTCAATATTGGAAGACAACTACAAAAATAAAACAATTTATTTTGAATGTTATTTTGCATATATTTGAAAATATTGAAAATAAATATTAATGAAAAATAATATATTTGAAATTATTACTACAGACCATCTAAATAAAAATGTCATGATGTTATTTTTTACTATATTGAGGTACACACTTTGTTAACAGTTTTCGGTTGAAATCTGTTTCTTATCACCTAACGGTCACATTAAAGTAATGGAGTAGGTTTCGATGAGCTTTATAATGTGATTAATGCATTTAACTCAAGTAGTCGAGTGAAATGCAAGTTGTTAATTAGCAGCTTTAGTACACACAGAGGTTCGCATAGTGATTTGAGTTTTGTTTATATTTTTCTGTCTCGTTTGTGTCACAGATCAAGAACACGACAAAAATAAAGAGGATGAAGAAGAAACAGCTGAGGAAGATTGAGAAGCGAGACACGCTGGCTCTGCTGCAGAAGTCACAGAAGCAGAATGTAAAAGTTAAAGGGCAAAAAAGTAAAAAGACTGACCAAGATTTCACCTAAGGACTGTGAGATAATAAAAATGCATCCGCTCAGTACTTTGCCTACATGTCTTGTATTTAGACAACAAAGATGTGTCTGTTGGAGGTTTTAAACACACATTAACCCACTTTCTAGCTTTCTAAATACAGGAGTGTTATTGAGATAAGGATAGTAAAAATAAATGTCACATGCTGGAAAAACTAAACTTAAGAGATCATCAAGAGTTCCGATTTAACTTCTTGTCTTTTCTTTGCTTGTTTTTTTGAACTTGAATATCCCATGAATGCCTTGCCTGTTGCCCTTTTATGTTTTCTAAAGAGCCTGTGTGACTATGAGACCAGCATGGTTTTACTGAGAGTATTTTTCATTAAATAAAAGTTACATTTCTACTCTTCATGACATCGTCACACTCATGGCTGGACACAAGAGCTGCTCACAGAGGAACAGCAAAGAAAGATACATTTTCTGAAGTACCATTAGGACAGAGCTGGGTGATGTTATCTATATATTGATTATCCTGATTTGAGACTACATATGTCTTAGCCTTTATCAGCTTTTCAGCTTTAACAATTGATGATTTGTTGATTAACAGAAAATTAATCATCACCCATTTTTAATGTAAAGAGGCTAAATATAGCTGCTGTTCTTTATCTAATATAATAAAAAAAATAATATCTTTAAGTTTTGGACTGTTCATCAAACAGAGAAACTATTTAAAGACTCAAGCTTTGGGAAACTAAAAAAAGGCATTTTCCACTATTATTCACATCTGGAGACAAGTTAGTGATCAATGTGGACAGTCAGTTTTTCTGTCATTCTGATGGATTCCCATCAGATTAGTGTATGGAAGTTTTGGGTGGGACACGCTGTCTAATGCCAGAAACATTCAGTGAGACAACGTGACTGCTTGGGTTACTGGTTAACAGTATGTGCAGTGCAGACGCTGGACAATAATACATTTAAGCAATAGCTGCTTTTAAGTGGTCAAAGACTTAAACGTGAGGACATAAATGTTCGAGAGTCAATTGGGGCAGTTGTTGAAAAAGAAATAATGAGGTACTGTTCAAATCAGGCGATAATGCAGTTTTATTCTAACCTCCAATGACACTCTGTAACTGACTGTGATGCATCACTTTGCAAAGAATGCATTGTGGGACACAGTGTCAGTTCCAAAACAGCAAAATATACTTGGAAAGCAGGTTTACATACAAAGACCCACTGCGCTTTCCTCACCTTTACTCTCATTCCATGGACTTTACGTGACACCTTGTCAATGAGCTGCCTAAGAAGCCGACGCAAGATTAATTTACAATTGTCATATTCACACTGCTGTCTTTGTGTCACACAGCAGGACAACTCATCGAGTCTGTGGTCCACCTGTTTGCTTTGTAAATCCTCTGAGCTGCAGTAGAATAATGCAGCATCCTTTAGAATGCGCAGATAAACAAAGCAACTTGTTAAACTGAAAAGATCGACGTGGCAGGAATGATCATCCCTCGTATATAATAAAACCGGTGTTTCTTTTACGTCATTTTTCACATCTTTCATTACCCGTATAAAGGCAGGGCCAAACTCGCAGGTTAAAGGTGCACATCTGAGGGTGAACTGACTAAAGAGTGGGACAAGACAAGGACATCACAACCCAAGGCAGTTATTTATAGAGGCAAAATTCAGGGACATTTTGTAAGTATAATCCTGCACGGACTGAACTGACTTTATTGCATTGTTAAGATGTTAAGATCTTTTTTTTTTATTTTAAGTAATACTTTTATGAAATCTCAGACTTATTTAATTCGTAAAGTACTTGTTTAATGGAAGGTACTATTTTGTGGGATCAAGTGAGAAAACATCTTTTTCATTTTTTCTTGTAGATGTATCAGAGATTCAAAATGCTTCTGATGATTCTTATACCATTTCTGATCATCGGTGAGTAAAACACAATTTGCTTGTTATAATTGCAGTTTAACTAAAGTTTAACAGCCTTGTTTTGTATTGATGATTTCATCTTTTGCTAAACAGCATCAGCAAATGGTCAGAACGCAACCACAAAAGCAGTAAACAATGCAACAACTGCTGCTGCAACCACAAAAGCAGTAAACAATGCAACAACTGCTGCTGCAACCACGAAAGCAGCAAACAATGCAACAACTGCTGC
>JAPZDY010000020.1:1094032-1115144 GCA_029783645.1 Ctenochaetus hawaiiensis
CTGGCCAAAATTGCGGAAAAGTCGCGGTGATTGGACAAAATTGCAAGGTCGCGCAGAATTCACGGAGATTGGTTGAAGTCGCGTGATTTGGTGCGATCGCAACATCGCGAATTCCTGGAGGGACCGACTAACAATAACATGCTTGGTTTTCCACTTGTCAAGTAGAGTTATATCTCAGATCACTATTCTCAACACTGGTCTTATTACTAGGGCTGAACAATATAAAAAAAATCTTATCTCAATTGTTTTTCCCATGAAAGTTGATATTGATAGCCATCACAATATAAATCAAATCACTATTTCTGTCAAGCTTAAGGGTTCATTTTCACTCCTAAATGAGATGTGAACATGTCATCAGGTTAATTTTAGATTAAATATTATTTATTGTCTGTCAGAAAGTTGAATAAAGTAAATGTAAAACAATTGCTCTAGTTTTTGTTAACATTTTTTGCAGTGTATAGCTGTCGGCAGCTCCTCAAACACTCTGTGCTTTACGAATTAACCATAGGTGTCTGTCAGACACGCCAGAACGGCACTCAAGGATTTTTTTTTTTCAAGTGAGGAAATAGGATGTGTGCAGTTCACAGAATCTGGCTAAAATTTGAGCACTTCAAGATACAATCATCACATAAGTGTGTCATGCAAGAGAGAAAATAAAAACAAACACAATTCATTGTTACTTTGATATTCAAGGTGGCTTGATTGATTCACCAAGTCAACTCAGTCACTGAGTAACATAAAGAAAACACTCCACCTTAAACCTATCTGTAGCTGTCAAATAGCCACTACAAACTGCATGATAACGGCACAGCAAATTCTCTCCAGTCTGTTTAACTTCTGTCGTAAAGATGGAAAAGCAGCAAAGCATCCTTTTCTCTATTTGAAACTGTTAAAAAGGTAAAAGTTTAAGATGATGTGTAAAACTTATTTGGTGGCACCAGGTACACGACCACCTCAGGATAGGATTGGGCAGTGTCAGTATTCACAGATGTAGTTGGCTTGTACTAGTGCTGGCTAACTAGCATAGAGGCCATAAGACTTAACTATTCATAAAGCTTTCGCTTGTGTGTTATACAGTTGACTAATACTATGTAAACTTCTCAGAGTAGGAACAGCACATGATAACTGTGTGCATCATAGGTGTGCTCCACTAATAACTGAAACAGGGCAACACCCCTAGCATCAGCCTAGCCTGACATGGCTGTAACTTTTTCCAGCCACATGACTGTTTTTTGTGCAGCACTATTCTCATTATCATTGGCTGTTCATATTATCTGTCAAAACATATGGAATGTGTTCTATCAACATTGTATCGACCCTGTCTTACATTTTTATCAAGGAAAGGTAATTTCAGGATAAATGTCTTTATCATTTTATCGCCCTGCCCTTCTTGTATCAAAATAGGACAGAAGAAAAAAAGCTAAGAGTCTCTACTGTGTTGTGATATAATTTACAGGAGCCCTGCTTGTCCTCCGCTGTCCATGTTGCAGCTTCACATATACAGAGACAGCTATATGGTGCATGTGAATCTAGTAAACTCAAAAATCTTTTCTCATGCAGCAACAAAGGTAGTTTAAAAGTAAAGTTTCCATTTTTTTCTAGTTTTCTTTTGCTGAAATACATAAGCCATCGGCTGTCATTACTTGTTTTTTAGTACTGCATTTTAAAGAATTAGTTGCTAAAATCATTATAACAATCCTATTCATTTGTGCTTTTGCTGATTTAAAAATGTCCAAATTCTCCAAAATTGGGAGATGAGTTGGAACATTCATTACTCTTAATGAAGCCCGAAGAAAAAGAAGAGGAGAGAATAGCAAAACCATCCTTTCCATCAAGTTAAGTCTTTAGTGCCATTCTTTGCTCCTCTATTGATAACAAACATTGTCTGTCCTGATAAAACTGCTGTTATTGCAGCATCCATTCCATTGTCTAGCAGCTTGTAGTTGTTTCTCCCTTTTTGTCAAAACCAAACCATAGCTACCACCTTTTTGTCTTAAAGGACGCTGATTGGTCTAGTTTTAGTCTGACGGACACAATCAAGTCCGGTTGGAGCTTTTTAAGTTGGACCTGCGGGATTTCTGACTTGAGATCTCAGCAGGCCAGCTCCCTTGCGAGATTAGAGGCAGCTACTTTGGCACTCTGCAACCTATAAAGAAACATCAAACCAAATCCAAGAAAACTGAGATGAGCATGCCAAAATGTGGCTCAAGATATCTCATTTGCAGTTTTTTCTCCAACATTTCATAAGAATAAATATACATGAACCAAGTCTTCCTATAGCCGAAAATGTTGTTTTACATAGTGGCTAGGAGTGATTGTTGGTAGTGAATAGTAATTACATGTTAGATGTACATGTCTGGAAGCAGGGACAATGCAGAGCATTGCTCAAAAAGCAGTGGGGAGCTAATGCCCCAGACACACCAAACTGACATCAAACAGCTAATGGCAACAAAGACCAACTCATGTGCCACCTCACATTGCATGTGTCTTGTAAGACTACAGACAGGGGCCAACTAGC
Source organism: Ctenochaetus hawaiiensis (assembly GCA_029783645.1). Classification (NCBI taxonomy): domain Eukaryota; kingdom Metazoa; phylum Chordata; class Actinopteri; order Acanthuriformes; family Acanthuridae; genus Ctenochaetus; species Ctenochaetus hawaiiensis. Next base: position 1,096,551 of record JAPZDY010000020.1, read on the forward strand.
TAGTAGAAATTGACACTGACCTTGACAGCCATTGGTCTATGGTTTTGGAAGGACAAAGGAAGGGGCAGAGAAGAAAAATAAAGAGAAACCAAACTGGGTTGAAATCATGCTACAGCAAAGGCTGAAGGGGCCTTCCCAAACCTGAGTCAAGAGCTTGAGTAATATGAAACTTCCTAAAATTTGCCTAAAATATTGTTTGTCATGTGGTATTTGACTATTTAACCTTTGCCCTCGATGTGAGGGACCTTCAGTAAGTTCCCTCCACCTCAAGAATTTCAAGTAATGCTCATTTCCCTTAACAGGAAAATTACACAACTCGTGTTTTTTTCCCATTTTTTAATACAGTACAAAAGTCATCAAAATAACAAAACCTTACTCTGTCAGAAGACAAGTGTTGTGGCTACAAAATTTTTACAATCTCAAAAAATAAAATTCATTTTGTACAAGCAAACTGAGTAAGGTAGGTGTTTACACCAGCTACTCAGAGGACGATTTGAACTTATTTTAGTTAGTCTTTTTCTGAAGAGTGAATAGGTTATCTGCCCTTATATCTAGGTAACAAAACATTACTGTTGCCCATATGCAATGTAAGTTACTAATATTTCTAGAGAGATTCTCCATTTAATACTAGACAAATCCACAGCTGTAAAGACAGATTTGATACTCCTTAAGCAGCACAAAGTAATAAAAGTTGCAGATGATGAAGTGGTTTGTGTTTGTGTATAATCTGTACATATGTTTAAATAATGTTTCTCCTTAGCCCTCTTATGGTGAACTAATTCCTGTGGATCATACAGTACCTAAATTACTTAACTGCCCGCCTTTTTGTTTTTTGACTTTGGTGACTTGTTGTTAGCATTTGGCTGACTTTTTTAGAATGACTTCTGACAGATTTTTCTGTTTTTCCTTAAATTTTCCTAATTCAATAATATGTTGCCTGAACTATTATATGACAATTATATGACAATCTGAAACATAAATGCTTGAAAGCTGCAGAGTGGAAGTTATATTTTGTATTATGCAGTGCGATGTTTCACTAGTCGAGCAAAAGATTAGGTGAACAGGAGTCTTGTGATCATCTTTCAAAGCATCTCTGATCTCTACTGCTGCTGTCTCATATTAAAACCTCAGGATTTGGTTGTTACTTTTGACTTTTAGCCATAGAACATTTTCATTTGTAATTTCTGCATGCTTTGAAAAAAGTTGTATATTTTATCATGTCTTAAAACATTTTCTTACTTTTTAGAATTGTAAGGTTAGCAGATTTAGGGAACTTCAGATAAATCTCTGTTTAGGACAGCAGTGAGCACAGTTATGTGTATAGTGAAGTCAATGGGATCATGCTCAGAGGTCCATGGACATGAGGTTAATCAAAGACAAGCATTTGGTAGAGTCCTTTATCCATAAACTGCATTGGTGCAGGGTTGTAGCCTTTCAGATAATTTAAATTTAACACAGTAGGACGCAAGGCTAAAAAATGAAATGTTCAGTTCTTTTATGGGTCGTTTTAGACGTCTTATTAATTGACTGTTACTTCCACAGTTAGAAACAATCTTAAAAAATGTGTGAACTCATCAAGAGTGTATAGTTCAGTAACAAAACTGCATGTGTCTTGAAGAGCATTTCCAGTGAGTTCAATTACACTGCTGATCAATTTAACTTCTGATCTGGACAGGATGCACAATAAAGGCATCACTCTCAGTTGGGCCAGTGCAAAGAAATTAAAAATTTAAAACTTTAATGCAATCCATTTTTCACCACTACTTAAGTATAAGAGTAAAACGTTTACAAAAACCTCCTTTTAACACAGACAATTTGCCTGAAGACACACTGAATGTGAAAAGGGGGCGAATAATTACGTTGTAATTTCATACTTTTTGTCACACAACATGACTGATTTTGGTGAGGACATTGTGCACTTTGTAACACCACTTACATTGCATGCCTCATACACAAGATTACCAGATACACCAGCATTCGTTCTTTTTCAAATATACCTTTTGTCTTCGCGAAGACTAAGCAGTTACATACACCTATGCACAGACTCATACTCGCATTGCTGACAATACCCACGCAGGATTAGCGTGTTATAGCACAAGCGTGCTGTGGCTTCGTAGGTGTTGACGGAAACACATAAAAAGCCTCACTGTTCCCCTATTATGCGTTTGGACAAGGGACACCACTGTCGGTATAATAGTGAAGTGAGTTTAGGATTAGGCTATTGTGGTTGCATTATTTGTGCACGTGAAAGCACTGACATAACTGACGTTATCATGAGCGAAAAATGTGCCATTATCACGGTGATAGGACATCATTGAGCCACTTGACTTTGAGATAGTAAATGGACGCAGTGAGAGTTATCTTTAATGGTTTCACACAGTATTATTTCCACCAAGTCAAGCTGGCTTCGTGTTGTGACTCGGTGACGTGAATTCTTGGTGTGGATTTCGCTATTTGCTGGACGGGAGATAACTGGGCGTAGGCTCGCTAGCCAACTAACATTAGCAGCGTTAACGGCTAACCTCAGCTACAAACGGCACAGGGTTAACGTAACGTTGTCCCGTAATACGAAACAACAGCAAGTCAATGCATAAACATTAGCACACTCCCGTGAAAAGTCTGTATGACATTATATAATGCCTCACATGCTTAACTTTTTGATAGAACATAAGTTTAAGTGACATTTAATGTTTAATGTTTGCTTCAAAGTTCAGCACATTAAGCACACTGGTTCAGTTAGCAGCTAACGATGAGGGGTTAAAAAAAGGACCATTCACTCACCAGCGATTCCTTCAGCCCCGGTAGTAACGTTAGCTGTGTTCTTCTGTTATGTATTTCTCCACACACTCAGGGTGCTGAAAAGCTTTAAAGGCGACACAGTCGACTCAAAATAAAAGCGAAATCTGCTCTGGCAACAACCAAAAAGTCTTATCTAAACATAACCAAACCACTACAGCAAGACGACCTCATCACACAGCCCCCTGACAGTGATGTTGACGATGGTGGCGGTTGTGGTTAACGAAAGCCTTGCTGGGTCTTGGTGGGCAACGGAGGCAGAAAGACGGCGACAAATAAAGACATTGGTGGATGAATGTATGTCGCTAGTAGGAGGGGGATTTCGCAATGGGCTCTCTCGTCAAGAATTAAAAAAAATTACAACAACCCGTCGCTGGTAATGGAAATGCGTGAACGTTTCTTAGCCCACTACCACCAGAAGCTAGATCCCACCTCCTCCCCGTCGGCTCAGCATACACAGACCGATGCGTTTAATGCCGCTGGAGGTTTTGGGGACAGCGTGTACGAGGGGAGTGATGCTGAGAGAGAGGGAGGGGATGCTGCACATGGTCACGTAGCTGATTGCGAGTGATCCTTAAAAATAATGGTTCAAGTTAGAACCACTGCTGGTTCTTCAGTGTTGATGCCATGGGATAAACTCATAGGAAGTTACTCACCCTCAAGTCTGATGGTCATTTACAAAATCAAGCTATTTAAGAGAGTTTCATTTATTTGTTATAATAAGATTGCAGTTTTAAACCCTGATAAGATGTCATTTTTCCATTTATTTACTACTAATAATGTAAAAGTGTGACAAACAATATGAATAAAAACGTAGAAATAAAATAGGCCCACAAGGGTATATTATTCAATTAGACCTACTGTTTATGAAAAGGTAAAAACGGAAATTGCTGCCACTAGATGTTGCTCGATCTGCAACACAATCTAAGAACAAAACAAATGGTGGAGTGATCACCCTTCCCCCTTCAGCAAAAACAGCCTCCCTGAAGTCATTAGACCTCATTGACAAAAACAAAATTTTAACTTAAAATATTTTGAAGTATTTAATTCAAACTTGGGAGACAAAATAAGACCCAACATTAACAAAATAAAATCTACCAAACCAGTCTTATCATCTATTCACTGCTCCAGCAATCACCAATTTTGGTTTGTTTGACATAAACCTTTAAGTCACCACATTTGAAAATAGTCTAGCTGTTTTCCCCACTATAGGTCACATTGATGATGGATTCATCTGGATAAGGAGTTAATGCTTTGATATGCCAAGAAGCCTAAACCCATGTTATGTGGTTTTTCACCTGCTAGCTATCCTGCTAACACTAGCAACCTAAAACCTAATATGCTTTCGGTATCTAATGCTTAATTGTTGCACGTGAATGCCTGAACCTTGCTATGCAAGATTACTATTTCTTTAGGTGGGGGAGGGCCCGCAATTTCACAGGGAGGGACTCATGTGCTTGCTCACACAGCCAAATCGGTAAGAAGCCCGGGCTTGACTTTATATGCTCTTTGTTAGTGTGATCATAAATATCTTTAAAGGTCAGGAAAGCAATTATTGTTAATTCCTAATTAATTTACTAGATACAACATATTAACTCTTTAAGAGGTGACTTAAGTGAAAGTGCTTTGAAAACACCAATTCTCTGTTCTTTTAGACACCAAATCCCAGAGAGGATATGAGCTACTATCATCCCCCTTAAGGATCTTCAGTGGTTCTAAATTGAACTTTTATTTTCAAGAGTAGTTGTCGCAAGAGCAGCAAGCAGTGTTTATTCATGTCTGCTTGCTGTAGTGAACTGTATGCTGTTGGTCTTTGTCAATGACCATGATGTTGATTCTTGTCTCTTTCAGTAAAAAAGTGAATTAGTTTGAAAAAGACTGTGACACCTGAGAGTAATTCCTCAAAATTGTTTCATTTAATGTTTTTTGACATCATGGCTATTAATAGAGATATTTTTAACATGTGACTTTGTCAAATACTGCAAAATAAAGGCAGTGTCAGTCTGTTCTTAAACATGTCAGGTAAGGATGAAACAAAATAAAGCTATAAAAAAATAAAACTTTTTGACAGAATAAAAAAAATTAAAACAAGATGTAATTTCTTTTTTTTAATTATTATTTTATATATTTATTTTGGTGAGCAATTTAGACTGTAACAACTTATCAGTCTGCAATTTCTTTTGACCAAGATAAACAGTTCAAAGTATATTGCCATCCTCTCACTTGAGGAACTACAATAAACTTGATGTGATAGAATAATTATTAATCTTAGCTTCATTAATATTTATCCAGAAATCCTCAAGGTCAGGTGTGAAATAAAAACATATTAGTCATTGATTTGTAATATTGTTGTTCCAAACAGAACAATATTTCAGGTACTTCTTTTTAGTTGTTAATTTATCATAGATGTAAATTACAGTTTCATGCAGCCTATTTCATGCTGTATATTTGTAAAAGTTTTAAATTTTTAAAATCACAAAGTTAGAAAAGTTTGTTTTATAACTAACTAATATGCTAAAAATAAGTCTTAAGGAAAAGGTCAATTATATTGTACATATTTCTGACATCTAGCTACAAGCAGCTCTCAATAGTTCAAGACCTGGAGTGTACTACAATGCAGAGAGCCTGTATCAGCAACATTTTTACCTCCCTTTTATCTAACCAGGTATGCAAAATACCACATGTTCTAACTGATTTTACTAACCCATTGAGTCCAAAGTGGATTAAGCACCCAAACATATAACATTTTTTCAGTTTTGATGGATAGAAGGAACTTTCCAAGTGACCAAGCCCGTAAAGATTCTTATGTGCATTTTCAGCTCACAAAAAGGTCTGGAAACTGAAAGCTTCAAGGCCACCTGTGATTTTTCAACCAGAAACTTCAATCATCTGAACTGACCCATCACTCTCTAGAAGTAGGATAACAGAAAATCATCACATTTTAACTGTAATTCTTAAATCTTTTAACATGAGGAGACAATATTTTCTCTACATTATATCCAAAGTGTTATTATCAGGCCATCAGTGGTAAATCTTATTGTCAGTTCTTACTCTGATTAAAACCATGAATGTCTATGGCCTAGTAATTACTGAATTTGATAACCAAGATCTCTGTGGAACAATTTCACTTGTCTTTTGTGGTATCTCTCACATGGAAGGCCAGGGTCTCCAAACATAACTTGTAGCCACTGACGTTTAGATATGGTTCAATTTCAATAGGAACTATCAGTTATTCACATTTTGCTTTGTAACATATAATGTTAGCAATTTAGTTTGAACACTTATTAAATCAAACAAGCATTTTCTCACGGTAACGGACAATGAAAAGTGTGGGAGCTTGTATGACACATTTTCTGAAAATCACTGCAGACTCCAGACATACTTGCACACACACACAGGCACACACATGTACACACATTTCAGCACTTCCTCCTAAGAAATATGAATACCGTATCCAGGAAGCCACACTTTGGCCACCCAGCCCGGCACTTCGTTTCCTTTGAAACTAGTAGAGGGGCACGACCATTCCCCAATGAACATCACTATGAGCGCATGTCAATGAGGTGCAAATGACAGGGCTGCATTGTGAGATGGGCGCAGAGTGGGAGTGCCATGTGACACTCCTGAATGGGCTGCCGGAGGGTTGTCCGGGGGGAAGGATGGCAGCACCCACAAAGGCCCATTGAAGGATTGCAGACTAGGTACAAGACTGGCACTGGTCCTCCTTCCCTTCCATGGGATGGCAGGAGGAGGTTGCTGCTTGGTACTGACTGAATGGATTGATTATTTAGGAAGAATTGGAGAGAGGAGGTTTATTATCACTATGTTACACTTCCTTCAGTCTGTTGATAGCCATTATGTTCGTTTCTGCACATACACTACTGTCTTGTGTGATTTGCCACCATGTCTTGTTCACACAGCCGAGAATAGGCTTTTGTGTTTTCAGCACCCCAAAGCTGCATAAATGGCAATTTTATGATGGCAAAATGAGAGACATGGAATTGTGATAGTGTCTTTTTACTCTGCCGTAAGTCAAAGTAATAAATGACAAATGCAGTAGTGTGATTCAGTTATGAAATGGGGCATAAATAGTCACAATGTACGTTTCACCGATTTCTACTATCTTGTACCCCTAAAATGAAAGCCACTTTATTCAGAACTGTTAGAGTATAACAACAGTTATCCATGAGTGGCATAAAACATACTGAGTATTCGTACAAGTGATCAGAATAGTTTTGTTTTTCACAGCTCTTTGAAGAGCGATATTAGATTTTAAAATATGTGTGCTTCCACATTTTAGTCAAAAGAGAGTGTAGTTTAACACTATGAATTCTGCAAAACCTGTTAGATTTGCCATAAAAAATACACAGTGTGTTAGGGATTTTAGAAGAAACATTACAATATAAATATTTCTAAATAGTGGTTCACTATTTCTTGTCCTGCCTGTTTGAAACATGACAGCCTTTATACAGATGATACCTGATGATGTATACAGATGATGTTTCAATGTGGAAAGGCTAAAAAAATTGCACTTAGTCTCTAAAGCAGCAAGAGTGTGTTCAGTTTACTCTTCAGTGTCACTAACTGCAACAGCACTATAACACGATCAAATGGGCCTAGTGCAGTTACTGCAATACAAGCGACTAGATTAAAGGCTTGACTAATGATCTAATATGTGAAACTGTACACTTGACTCTGACATATTGTGCTGCTGGTTAGTTTGCAACTTCTTACTATGACATCTAGCTATCTATCTGTCTATCTATTTGTCTGTCTGTCTAGAAAAATGCAAACACACAATGTACTGAGAGAGACATGAAGTTAAGATGTGTAGGGTTGACTGGAGCATTCCTACAAAGACCTTTTAAAACTATTTGCTGCCCTCTGGTGGTGATAATTGAACATTACCTAAAAACATACATAGTATGGCCGATTACTGAGAAACAGATGGGGTTTATGATTTAAAGAATACTTGACACAACAGTTAAATAAGCTTTTTTTGGCGTCTCCTCTGTATCTCTGTGTGATGTGAGGTTTTCTGGGTGATTATTATTTACAATATAGTGCTTAAAGAGTTGTGAAAAAGCTATAAAATGTTATGTTTAAAAGTGTATGTTACTGAAAAAGTTTAAATGAGTCCTACTTTTGTTTCCAGGAAATAATCTTGAGATTATGAATATTTCCTTTTTATTTTTCTACTAAATTTGCATCGTATGATTTGTTTAACTGTTTTTAAGTTCATGATTTAATTGTCAAGTTTTCTTTTTGATAAAATTAGGCATCAGAGAGTGATGCATGTCTATCATGTGTGTCAACGTGAAGCACTCTATTAAACTGTTTTTAAACCTGTCTTCAGCATGTTTTGAAAGATGAGTTGAGCTGGCCTGTAGAGGGCAGAACTGTGTTTTTTTAAGGCTACAATGAAGTCTCTGAGAATGAGGTCTACTTCAAAGCTTTTACTGTATTACAGGTATCATGATTATGTTACTGGATGAGTGTATTTTTGTCCGGGAGTGTTTAGAATAGCAATAGAGTCATGATAGTTGCTAGGACAAAGAAAGCAGAGCAAATCACTGTAGTATAGTGCTGTGTATGGTATTGCTTGTCCAAAAGTGTTGTTGCTTGTTCAAAGTGTTCTCCTTTTGTGTACTAAACAGAGGATTGAAACAAAGCATCATGAGGTAGCCTTTTCCTTGTCTTTTATTCACTTTATATTTTTGACAACAATTAGGTTTTGTAAAATATGCAATAACGAAAAATCTCTTTCTCATGATGAAATGTTAAACATAAACTTGCTGCATGTTCAAACTGTGTGATGCTCAAAGACTATATGACAGTGAAAAAGTATGTTCGATGCATAAAATTTGGGTTGAAAAAAACAATAATTTTTCCTTCTCATATTATATTCAATCCCACTTTCCTCTTCAGACAGAGGAATATACGGTTGATTTTTCTGCCATACATTGTGAATCACCAAATTAAATGTGTTGTGATAAACAGACCATTGCTTTTGTTCAAGCAGAGCACTTCAGTCAGATCGGCTGTCGGCAATTTTACTTCTGCTTCTTCATCAGTGACTCACTGATATGATGCTGTAGCTCACCTGATTGGCTTCCTGCCACAAATTCTGTCGAGCCAACAGCAATCTCTGGCACTCTGAGCTAATCTGAAGATAACAGAGCAGAGGGCAGTAAATTACTATGACAGAAACAGAATCGGTGAGTTTTTTGGACTTTTCAGATGCATAATAGAGACCTAATGCTGCACACAACACATGTAAGCTTAATCCTTGTACTTTGGTTGTTTGCTCTTAATCTATATGAGCTTTTAAAGATGCAGTGTGACTGTTTCTTATCATTTAAACAGCATTGAGGGGGTTATTATAAAACTTTAACACACAGTCAGCAGTTGTTTCAAGTGCAGATCTGTAGTTACAGACCAGCCACAAAAAAATGACTTTCTTCAATGTTTACAAGCCTGCCAGCTTAGATTGAAAATTAGACGAACATCCTGTGAGAGAGTCAGCACCTCCTGCAGCCTGTGTGACATTTAGAATCAGCAAGGTTGTGTGGCCACAGTGTATGTTTTGTAACAGGAGTGGTCCACGTTCACATAACCACCCCCCCAGCTCTCCAACTGAGACTCACATAGCAGAGTTGCCTGTGACGAAGCAGCGTATCCAGTGACAAACACAGGCGAGATGGAAACGAGAAGGTGTTTGCTGACCTCACATTGAGCAGAGTGAGGAGGAGTGTTGCTGCAAGCAGTGCACAACTCAACCCCATAGTGAGAAAAAGGACAATTCTCTCTAAAAAAATATTGTTACATTGTGTCATGGTATTGTAATTTTTCCATTTGTGAAGGAGACCGTATTCAAATTCATAATTCCCCCCAAAAATGACTCCTCTATTAACTTTTGTCATTGTTAATCTTCTAAACTGATTTAAGTGTATTTGTAAGATCTCCCACACTGCTGCAAATACATGTGATCATCACCGCCACCTCAGATTAGTTCTGAACACAGCTTTATGCAGATGTTTGTTCTTCCTTCCTCTGCTGCCGGCTCAGAACAAGAATGACCCCATCTTTTACCTTTGTACCTTTTGTACACGAGGCAGAAAAACGGCACAATATTTCCGCCCTCAACAGGCTGTGTAAACATTGTCGGACTAGCCAGTGAACATAGTGGAGCATTAAGAAGCTTAAGAGTTGGTGGAGACCAAAACAGACCTAAGTTGATTAAATTTTAGATTTACAAAAGTAAATAAGCAGCTGTTTGCTAACATATTCACCATATGAACTGTATCTGTTTGAAGTCCTGATTCTAATAAATTTTAGACATAATCTCCCTCTAGCTGCTGATGTCTCAATGATTTTCCCACAAAAAACTTGTTCCATGGAGCTGTGACTACACTAAAACAGGACTATGTCATGTATATTTTGAGTAAACTACATTAATAAATTTATATATGATGTAGTTTTCGTACATTTTGCCATTTGTACTGTTTTTCATGGTTTGCATTGCATTGTTATATTGCACACTATTGAGTTTTTTAAAATATCTTCCTGCCCAGGAACTTTGTATCTAACTTAGCAAACTCATGCTCAGCAGTTGTGTAGTGGACTGTCCCATAAATAATAAACTCAATTAAACTAAACTTAGCAGTAAGGTTGTGTTCAAAGCTTAGTCCACTGCTACCAAAAAGGAAAAAAATAAATTAATGATACTCTAGAAATGATTTTCAGTTTCCTGACCTCTGATCTTTAACATCCTGCTTCTCCAAAGCTTTTGTCTGGTGTCACTAGGCTTGTCTACATCTTGTCTGACTGCAAAATGACTGGCCTCTCATCTCTTTCCTGACTTCAAAAATAACCTCAACATGTGCACGGTCAGGTCAGGGGGTTATCACATACCTCCAATTAATGTCCTCACTGTAGGACCACCGGATGAGACACCCCAAAGGGACAATAATGTCTGTATTGTACGTCACTTTTTTGTTCTTCAGGTCAAAGATAAGGCAGGAAGTTGAAATCCTTATTTATCCTGCCCCTCCCTCTTTGTCTATCTTTGTCACTTCCCAGTTACTAAAAACTCAACATACATCTTACTGCCTGTTTTTCCCCTTTTTGAAGTCCTCATTCAACGTCCTTTCCTCAGGTAGTTGAGAAATTAGTGAATGGGCTTGAAATGAATAGTATGTGGGAGTTCATCCAAAGGACATTAAATCACCAAACATCAGAGATACAAGAACATACAGTGTGTATTTAGACTTAAGTCAGTCAAATCAGAGAGAAGTTTAATCTCTGACATTACTGTTTTTGATATCCTAATGATGAACAATTTGCATATTTGCTTCCCTGTTTTCTTTAGTTTAAAACATCTAGAAGGAGCAATGCAGCATTTTCCACTGACTCAGACAGTGAACTTGACCAAGGAATCGAATGTGCTGAGTAGAACATTATCCAGGAAAACTGATGACAGATTGACACTGACAAAGTTATATACGTATAAACAATGCTTGATTGATTGGATTCAGCTGTAAAAATACCAAAAAAAAGGCAAAACAGCGAAGTAGAAAGCAACCATCTATTAAAGTGAACATCCTTAAAAATCATAAATATACAATAAAAGTTGAAAAAAGAAAACTTATATGAGCAAGATAATGACAATTTCTTTGCCAAAATAACACAAGTTATTTTTTATTCTGTGAAATTCAGAAGAGCTGAATTATATGTTTTGTATCTATGATGTTTGGGGCTGTTTGAGTTTCTTGAGACGAATGTCAACAAAGGTTTGTCATTGTAATTAAACTGTCATCCCTGTTGTCTCATAGACACCAGTTATCCTGCTAAATGAAAACCTGATATTGCAATAACTGATTTGTTTTGCACTGCTCAGCAACATCACTACAAATGTTCCTGTGTTTCTCACTCTAACTCCTTTAGTCTCATTCGCACATTAAAATCCCACAGGAGATTTATGTGTGTGCTTTGTAGACTCTAAATCCTCCAGTTTATAAGCCGTGCTAAATTCTTTTAGAGGGTGCAATAATGTCTCAGAAACCATAGAGCTAATACGGTATTTCAGCACTTTAATTCTAACTATTTATAAAAATATGATTCCATCTTACATTAACAATTGGGTTCATGCGTTTGCTTGTTCTTTGTGCTTCGCTTGACTTTGCCTTGAATTCCACTTATTTGGATAGAGAAGCAAAAGTCTGTTAAGCCACATTTATTCAGAAGATCAAAGTAGTGTAGCCAAAATATAATCGTGTTTGAATTAGCAGATTAGCATAGTTTTACATCTAGTGGACAAGTCTCCCACAATATAGGTGGCTACAGACATGCTAAAAGTGAGAATTTTAGATAAGATGTATAAATAGAAAGAGCTGAACAGCCTCAATCCCCTTGTTCTCAACCTGACATCTGTAGTTACTCTATTCTTATCAAACAATCAAAACTCAAACTTACTATCAGTTTTCTTTAAAATATGACCCCCAGTTTAGTCTCCAATACCATGTTGCCATTAAGTAGTGCATTATTGCATGTATTTGCTTTTTTATGAATAACAGAATATAAGGGAGGGAGGAAAATGTAATTCTTATGACCATGTACACACATTGTTACTACTACTCAGCCTTGCTTAATATAAGCTGCTTTGTCTTTTGGGTCATTCTGTGAGAGAGGCAGCTTACTGGTTAACATGATCGAGAGAGACTTGAGAGTGGAGGGAGTGGAGGAGGAGAAGAGCATCAGTTTCAGGGAGGGGGGAAGGTTTTGGCCAAAACAGGGCTCCTTGTTACACTACAACAACAGAAAACTAAGACCTCTGGCCAAGACCTGTTGCGCAACCGGTGGTGTGATAGTGTACACAAAAGGGAGTGAAATAGAGGAAGGGGCAAGGGGATGAAGGGAGCAGAGAGGAAAAGATGGTATCTAGGAATGCTAGTGAAATCCCTCAATAATTATCTATTTTTTGCTTTATTTAACACTTTCACATTTGAATTCTTATCATTGCCTTATTTTCTTGATAGTAATTAATCTCCCCTATGTATGACTCCACTCAGGTATGATTTCTGTAAGGTGTAACCCCCTTAGGAGCACCTTTTATGAACATGATATGAGAATTATAAAAAGAATGTCTAACTGTTTTTTTTTTCACATTTTAATGGCTCGCATGTAAACAACTGATGGCTTAGTTGCTTTAATTTAGAGTTTCAATCCAGTCATATTTTAAAAATACACTGCAATGATCTTTTATAATAGGGTTTTCCCACATAGAAAGGTTCAAACATTTTGAAAAGGGGCTGGAAGCACATTTTCTCTGTCCCTCATTAAGAAATTCTGGATCTATTCATCACAGACGTCATGCCTCACCCACCACTGCTGCTTGCTCAAGGTTGACGGGTGAAAGAGCCTTGACATCAAGATGGCTCCTATAAGTGCAGAGGAAACATCGGAGATATTCAGTCATACATGCTTTAGCCAACTGACGTGCAAACACATACAGGACTCTGATGAGCTATAATCACAGTGTTTTATGATAATGATAATGCATTAAATAATAAGAAGTAGGCTAAAGTGATCTCTCTTGTTGATGAACTATCATCATGAGAGACAAAGGTACCAACGGGCTGGTGAACATAATGGTGCATTTAGAGGCTGGTGGAAAACAAAACAGCAAAACTGGGTAAATATTTGACAGCTGAATTCTTCAGGTGGCCAGAGAAATGGATAGTTGAACAGTATAGTGAAGGTGCTCTGTAACTGCTTTGTTAACCAGTCACTGTTTGCTAACAAGTTTGTTATGCAAGTCTATCGGGTCGGGATATAAATTTTGTTTTCGTAACTTGTTCTGCTGCCCACAAGTGACCTAAAAACAGTTTTCATAACTACAGTAGTTTTGTTTTGTTACTGGTTATGATAAACAAAAACCTGGTTTATGACAAGCACATCCTCTGTACTGTGTGGAAGCTAATCCTGGATGCTATCAAGCTTTTGGCAAACAGTAGCAGCTGTGTCCTGTTCTGGGAATTTCGGGAAGTTTACATTTCAGCAATCCCCGTTAATGCTACCTGCAAGAATCGGTTTACCCTCATCCTCATTCCATGGAGATATTTTTTAACAACTTGAAAATCAACTTGCAGAGGTTTTTAATTTGCCTAGTTGCTTTCTTGCTTCTCTCACATTAGCATGAATGCTTGTTGGCTGAAATGTCTTGCACTGAATTACCCGAAGCTCTGTAGTCGATGTTCCTTCCCTCTAACTAAAGTAAGTTACACTATAACAATGAACCTGCCATTAATGTGTGTACTCTGATTGGTCTTTCACAGTGGTGGTTGAGGTAATGAGTCACTCTGTAGCATTCACCCAGGTTGCTGGTTGCTGGGGAAAAGCTCAGGATCATGAAAGGCAGTTCTACAACTGCCTTTCACGCTGACTGACTCCCCTCTTCACTGAGTTCCTGTGCATGTTCCAAGTGACCCATCAATGAAAAGCCACTTTCTTCCCCCTCTCTGGTGCGTGGCTGTGCAGGAGAGCGAAAGGGAGGTGGGAAAACGATGGACAATACACGAACCCAGCGATGGCCAGACTCACAATGTGAGGTCTCTGTGCCCTGGTGGACCAACAAACAGAGAGGCCTTTCTCATGATCCAACCGCTTCACCAATCCCACGCCAGCATTCCCCCCTGCACTTTAATTATGCAGCAAACACATGCGTATTCACGTGCCAATCACGTCACCTCGACTGGGACACCCTGTAAAATAACTCAGATAGCAAAGAAACATGTGATCAAAGCGAGCCAATAAAGAAAGAGGACATCACTGTATGGTGATTGCATAATCCTGTCGACAAAAGACTGTGGCTGATTGTTTAAATTAGTGTTGATGCTACTTGTGGGGACCCACAGCATTTCCTGCTGTGTCCTTAAAAAATTAGCTTCAATGAGCATAGTATGGGCCAATCCCATGTGAAAACAAGAATCCTATTAACAGAAATGTTAATTTATACCTGGCAAATGCTATAAAAATGTACATATGATTTACACGTCTTTCTATGATCTTGCTATGTGTTTCTAAATATTTTCAGATATTTTTTTGACATCTTTACTCAGTATGTTTTATGTCTTGTGTGAAGAATTTTGAATGATTTTGAATGGCTTTGCTGTAGGAAGGTATTATTTAAATAAAATCTGCCTTGCCTTTTCATACAAACTTAAACTGATAAGTGTAATTAAACACGTGATGTACAAACACACATGCAGAAAACTATACCATCATGTACCTTATTGATATGAGTATCCTAAGCCCTTAAAATTTATGTACCAAGAGTCTTCTTCCGGAGTTGTGCACAGGTTAATGAACCGCTTTACACATGGCACACTATAATTTCAGTACAATGAGTTCTCCATCAGGAAAAGCCCACTCAAAAAGTGGGTTCTGCAGTCTGTTGTAGATGTGCATGAGGCTCAGCCGGTGAGTCTATGCTGGTACCCAGTGTTCCTGATCATTTTATGTTTATTCCAAACAACAGCGAAACTGAAAGTTTCAGTGCAGTCAGAGCAGCCTACACTCCAGAGATTTTATGAACTAAATAATACAAGGCATGATGATCAAACTTACATATTGTAACCCCACCATCTGAGGACGCTAATCCCAGTATTAACCCAATAACTTAACAGGAAAGAACAACATCTGTGCCAAAAATAAAAAGCTAGCAAAATGACAAGCACTCTTTTCTGGTCAGTAAAGGAACAGAGCATGACCTGGTTGATTAGTATTTGAATTTTTTCTGCTGTAGAAGTAAAAGAAAAATAATTTTTAAAATCAAAGTAAACTTTGGATTTCATATTTGTAGTTTGAGCGCTTGTGTGAGAAAGATGCCCAGAAGTTAATTAAGATGCATTAAATCCACAGTCAATCAAGGTGGAGAGAGTCATAAGTGAGGATGTTTAATCTATTCCAGCACTGGGGACTTGCATGAAATCAGTGACCCATTGGTCAAAGAAAATTATCGCTCTGTCCTGCGATAGCCTGCCGTCCTCCCAGGCTAAAAAACAGCACATTTTCCTGCAGGAATATTATGTTAATTAGGTTGTTCAAGTTATGTTAAGTCAATTTCAGAGCTTGACTTTTATAATTAACTGTTTCCACTGACATACTGTTATACAAGGTTCAAGGTTCAGGGTTTACGCAGTAAGTGTTCTCAGTTCATTTAAAGTTAATCAGGTCAAATTTAAAAGACATCACCTGACTCAGTCATGTAAATCAGACTCAGGTGAGATACAGTTTGCATGCCAGCAGAAAAGACTTGAGAGGACTTTGTACTTCCTTGAGACTTTAGAAGTAAATTTCATAATCCAATGTGACCTTTACACATGAACTTTACAGGTCCATTTTCCTCAATCTAAGATCCTTAAAGAACTTGGGACTAACATACCATCACTTTTGCATTTGATTGGTGACATTTTTGGCAAACAAAGTTGTGTTTCTGGTTATCTGGCATATTGAAGTCCAATATTGACTGTGCTGTTTGCTCTGTAATTGGTGTCCACCATCTCCTGAGGGAAAAGGGCTCTTTTGCTGATAACCATTTTACTAGTTTCACCAACTTGTGGCTTGCTTTTTTCTTTTTCTCCTCTTCCTCCTTCTCTCTCTCACGTAGTCTGCTTTTTGGCCCTGAGCAGGTAGTGTGCAGTGTGTTTTTAGAGCTTTTTCACTGAGGACAGTTGCAGCATAAATGATGCTATGAGACAAGTGAGAATAAGCCATAGAGTACAGTTGTAGCAAGGCAGCTAAACAATTACTTGAAACGTACTGAAAACTTCAGAAAACAGAGCTTTCTATTTAGAGAGAGACGAATTTAGAGATAATGACTCTTCAATATCCCAAAAGGCGTGAAGGGACATAACCTCATTGTCCTCAGTGGCTTCCCTTGATATCGTAGCTTATGCACTTATCACATCAGCAGTAACTATTGATATCTACAAAAAAAAGGAGAAACTGGTCATGTAGCTGTCTCATTATGAATGACACAGTTGTTCCTTTTCATACGACAACTATTATTGTTTCTCTTCAGTTTTACTAGTTTGTGCGAAGAGCTTTAGTTTTCTATAGCACCTTGTGCCATTTTCTGCTGATTATTCAAATGATTGTCTGACAAACATCCTTCTTTTAACAAAGCACAGACAAAAGCACAGAACAGGAAGGGAGGCAACCTGCAAGATGAACTTCAGCGATTATTGGCCCAGACAAATGCTGATGACATGTGAGAGGTGTACCGCACCAGTGAATCATCGGCACTACTTCCTGTTGATTTATGGGTTTGAACCTGGAGACAAAACAGCTGGGGATGGCCTTTCAGACAAGCTAAGGGGTCAAGCCACCCAAAAAAAACAGTTCCTGCTTCCTGACGGATTTCCTGCTCAAAAATATGAAACAAATCGACCGAAAGACAAAATCATCAATTTAACATGCTGTATCTTGTTACTGAGAGGACTCCAAAAAAACTTTTTTTTTCCAAAACCAACATCCAAAAAATTACAGGTGTTACTTTTTGCTCATTATTCTATTGTTTGTGGAGAAATTTGCTTTTGTGTAGCTGCAGGGTGGAGGTGGAGTTGAGTCCAGGTCACAAGGTCAGCATCGGTCCCACCCCAGCAGGATATTATCATTATCATGATGCAACTAAACATATTAACTAGAAGTAAAACTTTAGGTACTTTTACTTACTAGAATATTAACATGCTAAATTATTTTATAATTTTGCTCCATAACATTTCAGAAGTAAATATTTTGTTTTATTCCTATTCTACAGCATTTAGTAACAATGCCACATTACTCAGACGTATTACATTTGCACATTAAAAATCTAAATGTCATACATTCAGTTGACTTGTGTGTGTTGACATGATCTTAAATGTTTCCAACAATGTTTGAACTCAAAGATCATCTGTAATCTTATTCGAGATAACTTTGCATTTCATTTTGTTGCCTGTAGCTAACTTCTAGGGTTACACCAGTCAGAGAGAGGGTGAAGAGTAAAATATAAACATAACATGATAAAGCCACCAAACTTTGGATAAAACTTTAAAATAAAACTTAAAAATCATCTGACATTTTCCTGCCTGATTCAGTCAGATAGATTTTCATCTGCTATGGTGGCTATTAAATAATGATGTAAACAAATCCCATGTTAAATTAATAGATCTGGAGAAATTAGACATTATACACTTAACTAAAAGTATAAAAGTAGGCTATTTGCATCAAAATGCACAAAAAGAAAAAGTAGGCAGCATACTATCCAATACTATTTAAAGCTTTTTTTTTCAATTTTCAGTGCACTTTATTGGCTTATTCTCACAAATAGTGAGTGTCAATCGCTTATGTGCTTCGGTTGAATAAACAAAAAACATACTAGCTGATTTTATTTCTTATGTAAAGCCAAAAACTGTAAAGTAACAAATAACTAAGGTTATCAAAAAATGTAGTGGAGTAAAAAGTACAGCAGTTCCCTATGACACACAGTGTAATAAAAGAATGAGGTACTTATAATTGAAAATACCCAAGTAGCCTACAAGTAACCCAAAATCAAGTGCGGTTTTTCAGTAAATATTTACTTTCCACCTGTTGGCACGTGCACAAGCAGTCTGTACACCGTGCTTATATTTATTTCTAAAAATGAAAATAAAAAACTGTATTTAAGTTATAGAAATAATATAGAAATAAACAGGTCCAGCGGCAAACAGCGGATTTGTGTGTGTGTGTGTGTGTGTGTGTGTGTGTGTGTGTGTG
>JAPZDY010000020.1:1115358-1125574 GCA_029783645.1 Ctenochaetus hawaiiensis
ACAAGCAGTCTGTACACCGTGCTTATATTTATTTCTAAAAATGAAAATAAAAAACTGTATTTAAGTTATAGAAATAAACAGGTCCAGCGGCAAACAGCGGATTTGTGTGTGTGTGTGTGTGTGTGTGTGTGTGTGTGTGTGTGTGTGTGGCTGCAGGCTGCCCTGTGACAGCAGGCTTACTCAGTGGAGGGTTGGTCTTTGTCGTCATCCCTGCTCATATTTAATCAATGAGGAGGCAGCGGCCACGGAAAACTGGCTGCTTCTGGTTTCCAGGCATAAATACAAAGCGGAGCCGGTCTGAGGGAAAAACGGCACAAAGGGAAGCTGAGCACTCTGAGGTTTTAAAGCTGAAGACCAAGAGAGTCAGGTAACCAGCTGCTCTACGAAAAAAAAACACATTTAACAGAATTTATTACAACAACGGGACGGTGATGGCGAGTGCGGTTATTTTGAAATGTTTAGCAGGCTGTTTGTATACATTTCGCGGGGAATAGTGTGAGAACCGCTCTCTTACTGTAGCCTAGTTATCACAGGCAGATACATTAAACTAAATGTCAGTCAGTTGTTTGTGTTGATCAGACAAGAAAACGCTGCCCAGATACAACCTGTGTAACCACACCGCCGACTCATGAAATGTTAGTTACACTGTGAATGATGTATTCTCGCTGTGCGTTGTGTGTGCGCGCGTGCGTGCGTGCGTGTGTGTGTGTATGTGTGTGTGTGTTTAACGGGACAAGCTGCTCTGCCGGGAACAAGGTGGATTTATTTACTTCGCTAGATTTGTCCGCTTTAGAATCTCATAATGGGTGATTGTTGTTGTTGTTGCTGTGTCTCCAGCTCACCTTGTCTCTCACAGGTAATTAGTCAGGTGAACTCAGGGAAGTTTGTCGTTTTGTTTCAAAGAGCTGCCACTTCGCCATCACAGCTTATACGTGGCAGCAAAGGCTTTTCCTATACAGTGCGGCGCTCCAGCCCAGCAGCATACAAAGACAACATCAACCACTTTGATTTCCATTGTTTTCCACTCTTTTCTCTGTCATTAGTCACATTTTTTTATGTCTAATCAAACTTTTCTTTTTCATTTTGTTATGTGTTTTTTGGCACCTCTTTTATAAAAGCCACTATGTTTAAATTTGTGACTAATTTCTGTGTTAAGGATTAATGAATCATATAGCAACGCTTGAGATCAGTTATGATTTTTTTATATATATAAAATTGAGAAAGGTCAAGGTTAGGTCAAGTAAAGAATCCTTTAGATTTTGTTGCCGCTGATTGTGTCTTTGATTTCTCACCTTCTAGGCCTGCACTTACAAACATTGTGAAGTCATCAATAAAGGGTTTTAAAAAACCATCAGGTCTGAAGTGTAAATCTCAGCAAGTTTTATTAAAATATAGATTTTGATCTGAGTAAGTGGTCAAAGTGTCTAACAAATTTTGTACAAACTGGCTCATTAATGATTTTTCAAACTCCTTTCAAACCAATTTGTTATTAAAACATGGTTTTATCAAAAAGTAGTACCTACATGTTATGTGTCAAAGTCTGAAGGATGCTTTTTGCTGCAGAATTTATATTTAAAAAGTCAACTTTATTTCTTTCATTCATCTTTGTTTAGTTCTTGTGCATTGAGTCTGCACTTTTGTAACTTGTGTCTGTCCTTGAGGATGGTACAATATTCTTTATCTTCACCAGGGAACACAGTAGCATGGCAATGATGTTTGTGTGTGTCTTTGTGTGCGTGTGTGTGCGTGTGATGTCTCCACTCCATCATCCCAGCTTGGGAAAGCCAGAGCTTGGAGAGAAGTGTGGAATGTCTGGCCCTCGGCACGAAGCCGATCTGTAGGGATGTAGAAATGTTTGCAACCATGCTGATACTCACATGGGACTGATACAGGAAATGCAGATGTGACTGTGGACACAGTTGGAAAGAGCAGTGTCCAGAGTTGAAGGAGAGAGGACAGCGGTAAAGAAAAGAGACAGTGGTCAGACCCAGTAATTTAAGCTATTCTGGTCCTGCTATTGGAAAGGCCACCAGCAGACGCACTGTATTTGTAGATTGCCATTTCTAGGTCAGTGGTAGCCTCCTCCCTCCATCCCTCCCTCCCTCCCTCCCTCCTCCTTGCTCCACCCCACTCTGAGCTGCCTATCTACCCAAGGCCAGCCCACACATTAATCTGTGGCTGTGGTGTAAAGCGTGGAGCGGTGGCATGTGATGAGTGTACTAACCAGCTGTGGAATTACAAGCAACCAGGGAATGATGCACAGTCTGTCAGAGAGGCCAATGTGTTGATTATCAAATGCTGTCTATAAATTTGATTTATCATTTGGTTAAAGTCTTTCATTTTCTAAGAATCTGAAATGGGCTTTTTTACTTGATAGGTCAAACCCCTAAATTAACACAATAACTCGAGGTTTTTTCTAGCTATTATAGGGAGTTATCCCATTTGAAGGATACTAAATGTCACAGTTTTACTTTTTCTTCTGCATTACAGTAATGTGACGAAATCTTCTGATGAGTCTCTGAACAGTAACAGCCTAAACTTGCTCTGTCATCCTGTTTCTGGAAATAGAGAAGGGATATTGACCCGATGAGAGCTACTTATAATGGGCAAAACATATCTAATATTGTGTTTGTATAACACTTAAGTTGTTAAAATACGTTCACTTTATAAAAGATTTCTTGTCTGTACAAGTCTGCTGACCACAAGTCCGAACAGAATCATACCACATTGCAAAATAAAAAAAATATGCATCCACTGCTATCATTAAAATGGGCCTTGTCAGTAACAGAGCCTGCAGGTTTTGTTTAGGTGTGTCTATTGCTAAAGTTTCATGATGAGACAAAGGAGAGGCTGAAGCATTTGTCCGAAGTGCAGCATCACAGAGATGTGGGATGTTTGCACTGCATGACAACAGTCAAATGAGTCAGAAACTCAAGCTTAGAGACATTAGCCACATACACATTTTTGTATATGCTGGATTTTCAGTCTTAGTTTTACTGACTCTGTAATCTGAATAGCTGCCATATGTTTTTATGAGAAAAATGTGTCAACAGTAAAAATGTCTGTACAAAACCAACAGCTGGTCTCTAGGGTCTCCTGGCTGGAAACATTGTCACACCATATACATATGCATTTTGTGCCTTATTGTAATTATATAACTTCACATATGGTACACTGCTGCAAGGGACATGATTGGCTGCGGCGTATAAAGCTTTTATTATTCAAATACCAATTCATGCACAGCCTTCTACTGGTGTAAATGTGTTAATATTATATGTATAATATGATATTGCATATATTTACACAAACAAACATGCAATAAACCTCAATCATGTGCTCACAGTTCAGGCCATTAACAGTGAGTGGAAAAATATACTGCAGCATTAAGCAAAAAGCCATTATAGCAACAAAATATACTACTAGATACATAAAATATAATATTAAACAGCGAAGGCAACAATCACATGGAACACTTCATCCTCCTTTAGACATAAATGTTTTCTACATACATGACTTACCACAAAGCAGTGTACTTCTGTGACCATCCTGTTGAAGAGTTGCAGAATATAAAAGAGCAGCATTTCTGAAAGTAATCAAACACATCTACAAAAAAATAATCATAATTTTTACACCTTCTAATTTTAAACTAACTGTTTAAGCAACAGGAAACAAACATATAAGTCTCAATTTAAGACCAAAAGTTTAATCAACCACCTCCATGTGCCACAGCAAAACAGCTATCACAGACAGGCCTTGTGTTGGAAATTGGTTTTTGTGACGTCTAAAATAAGATTTAGTTTATATCCTCCATCATTTTACGTGGTTCTCTAGTACTTTTATTGTTACAAAAAATAAAAAAATAATCTAGTAACACAGAATATCACCCTTTAGTTATCTTTGACTTTGCCCAAGTATGAGTCTTTTTATGTTGATTTCGCACCAACATGTCGTGTTTAGTGAGAGATTCACTGCAAAGCGTTCATGGCTGAGATTAGTTTTGCAGAAAGAGACAGAACTGAAAGTGAAACTTGGCTTTTATTTTAAGACATAATGCATTGTAATACTGTGGATTAGCAGTGATGTGTTGAGTAGTCTCCCAGGATTCTGTGCAACGGACAAATTAATCATTGGCCTCTTGCACACTGAAATATGACAAGGATAGAAAGTACAATATTAACAGTATGGCAGAACAGTACAGCACAGCAGACAGATTGTGACTGCTTCCTGACATACACATTTTTATATTGCCATTTCAGATGGAAAAACATGTTTGGTAAATCTGTGCCATGTCTGAAACACATTCAGGGCGAGGGTCATGATCTCAGATCAGATGTCGTGCATTGACGCATCCAGATTAACAGGTTTAATCCACATCTGTGTTGGAGGTCAATGTACAACCACAACTCTGGTGGACTTTGAAACAGAAGAATTCTAGAGCTTATACATTGCCACATATATGCACCCCTTAGTTGGACCTCACAGTCTGCGTCTTATTGCTACATACATTATGCGCACATGTTTTCTAGGAAAACCGGCCGGTTGCTTCCTCTCTGTCTCTCTTTGTCAGCTTTTATTGAATATGTGACCCCTCCAGCTGAGTTGTCAATACGGTCGACTTGCATAAGACACAGTTCCTTAAAAGTTGATTCAAGGTTCAAACCAAGTGATGACAGCAGCTATCCTCTGCCACAGTAAACTGTATTTTTAGTAGGCGCACTGTACGGACTTGTTGAATTCTAGCCAAACAAGGATCTCATGTAATTTGACTAAACAGATAAACTGGGAGTCAGAGAGGCTTGAGACTGATATTCACATCCATCACATTCTCTCTGCTGTGTGACCGCAAGCTGCAAGGAGGCACAGTATGTGTTTTCTACATAGTATCATAAATATCCTGTCCAGTGTTGCTGTGGTAACAAAGAAGCATGAATGTGTATGTAAGTGTGTGTGTGTGTGTGTATGTGTATAACAGCAGGATATCGCTGTCTTACCTCAGATAACTTGGAAAAACAGACTCATTTCATACTGAATATCTCTCAGTCAACAGTTAAAACAAAATGCATCTTCCGCCAAAGTCTGCCACTGACTGTTGGTTCTTGGCAGTCTCTCTATTGGGTTGAATAGGGATTTCTTCTGAATAGACTCCCACTGTGTATTCCTTACACACAGCTGTCCATACATTCACAGCAAGCACCCATGTGTACTGGAATACCAAGGTCACTTGTGTTTTCTGTTTTTCATCACTCTGAATGTTAGTGTCCCTCTGCAACTTTGTTATAATGAGAGAAATTTGAGTCTAATATTTGTGTATGGTTTATAATCTGACAGTTGCGTCAGAACTAATTTGGATTTATGCCCAATAAACAGTGTTAACGCAGATGGCATAAGGCAGAGGATAATGCAGTCCTGCTGTGAAAAAAAAATTAAGTTAATCAGTACAAATACAGCTGTAAATGTGGGTTATATTGAGGGGAATGCTGATAACTTATCAGCCATAAAACAGATTTGTGTTGTCAACACTTAATTAAAAACAAGACAGTTGAGCTCCATAGAGGCCAAATTATCTGTGTTAAAACTGTAGATTCATCAGTTTTTTTCTTAAAGGAACAGTTCAGTCAGTGTTTGGAAAAAAAATCACTTGTCTCTTGCGGCATGTAGTCATGTCTTTTTGTTAAGATAATTTTGAAAAAAGTACAGTTTTTGCCTTGTGTTTACAGGTTAACAATTTGTTCACACAAGTTTAGCACAGGTGTGCCAGGTAGTACACAGGGTTTCTGTTGGTGAGAGAGTGTATACCTCTTTGGACAGGATCCACATTTTGTGGACAAGACACTTGAATATATCTCTCAAATATTTTAGAGTTTCATAGGTCCAAAACATGATGTTGTTACATTTTTTAAAGTGATTTTTTCTGTACAAAACATCCTCTGTATTGGGATTTATAGGAATAAAATTAGGACAGATTATGCCAACCCCAGGCAAACGTTCTGAGATGGTGTCAGCCATCAGTAGCTGAAAATACCCAGCGGGGAACTGATACAAGAGTGCATAGGAGGTAACATACCACTTACTCTCATGCAGCCCAGTATGAGTGATCACCCAGCAGTGTATGCAGTCATCTGTTTTTTTCTGTTTTGAAGTATATATGAGGTATGTTATGTATAATTTTTAGAACAAAAACTTAAAATGCTGTAACTTAACAGTGTCTTGTGCTGCATGAGCATCTGTTTTCTGCTTACACGATGTGATAATGCGATAATTTTTAACTCGGGTCCTTTTCCAAATTTTGTCCTCAGACTTAATCGAAGAGGAGCTTGGACGGCATGCAAAGTTGTGAAATTTCCTCAGACAGCACTGATGATCCTCTTAGTAGCGGCCTACGCACTCATCGGCAGCCTCGAATAGTAGTGATTGGTGCTGGCTTGGCCGGCCTCGCTGCAACAAAGATCCTACTGAAGAACGGCTTCACAGATGTCACTGTCCTAGAGGCCTCAGACCACATCGGCGGAAGAGTTCAAAGTGTTCAGCACGGTGAGGGGACGCACCTCAGACACCAGTTGTACCACGTAATTACACTCATGAATGCCTTTATCATTCCAAGAGAAATAATGGTGCTATTTTTACTTAAAATGAAAGCTGAAAGATTTTCCCAGCAAATTTTAAACTGCAGGTCTTTTGTCAGAGAAAGTTGCTTGCAACTCAGATTCTTTTAACTCGCAATAATAAACAGGTAGGGAACAGTAGCTGTCCCTGGCACTGATACCATATGCTTATAAAACGTCACGTGTAAAACATGTGTACTGCACAGTTAAAATGTAAACTGATATGTCAGGCGCACAGATATTGGCGTCTGTTATGTAAATGCATGCTTATGAGATCTGATGTTATGTAATCTAGAAATGTTTAGCCAGAACTGTCTTTGCATTAACCTGTTTTTAATATGCAGAGGAGTTTAAAAAATGTACCATCATCCTCAGGAAAAATGATACATTAATGGCACTCCAGTGGCCTTCAACCAGTGCAGTCTGTTAATTTAGTTGAAGTCCTGCGACTGTCATTGTACCATAATAAAACCAACCTTTTGCATTCAAAGCCATGCTGGAGATCTTGGTTTGAAAGAGATACAAGCACTACTCTGTGTTTCTCTTTTGTTTTTGTAGGAAAAGCAACTTTGGAGCTTGGAGCCACCTGGATCCATGGTGCCAGTGGGAACCCAGTGTACCACCTGGCAGAGGACAACGGGCTGCTGGAGGACACCACAGATGAGGAGAGGAGTGTGGGACGCATCTCCCTTTACACCAAGAACGGTGTGGCTCATTACCAGACCAACGCAGGGAAGCGGATCCCCAAGGACCTGGTGGAGGAGTTCAGTGACCTGTACAATGAGGTGAGGGGACACATATGTGCACAGACACACAGGGCTCACATTTGAATGTGCAAATCGATGTGTGCATGGGCAGGTGCAAAGAGATACTTACTGTTCAGCCTGCTGACCATCAAAAATACATATAAATAATTCTGCACAGTCATAGTCAACAAACTAATACTTTGCAACCAAATGTTGTTCAAATGCACAAAACTGGAAGGTACCTTGAAAGTGCCTGAGTTTTCTCTTAAAAAACTGTTCATGTAACTCAAAGTCTAGATTAAATGAGTTTAACAAACTTAAAGCTAAAAACTAGCTGATTGTTAAGAGGTACAAAACATCCACAACAACATTATTAGTGATATCTTCAGCCATCTTAAAGTGACTTTTGTAAAAGTCCACCAAAGCACACTGAATTTAACAAGGAATGGCCATTTCCGTTGGTCCAGTTCTCCTCTGCTCGGCTCCTGGTGGAGCAACATCATTACAGTGTAAGTAGGTCACGTCTGGAAAAGCAGTTACAGAGGAAAGGTATAGAGCATGTTTTGTTAATGTTAATCTTGATTCATCTGGAGTTTTTACACTCCAAACTTAAACACATTCAGAGGCATGGTGGCTGTTCAAGCATTTCAAATGACTGGAGGTAATTTTGCCTCTGCTACATTTCACAGCCATGACAATCATCCACCTCTTTTATCATCATTTCTCTGTATGTTGCATAGATTGTGAAAGTCTCTCAGACTAGTTTGCTGATGTGTGCAACTACTTTGAAGTTTTTTTTTTTTGCTTTTTTGAAGTTCGCACTTAATTAAACTCAGTCTGTAATCATTTATTTGTGTCTGACCTGATATATTTTGATACATCACTGGTTTTGGTTTCACCTTGTGCTTCCTTTTACTTCTTTCTTCGTGCTGTGATTGGTGCTGCGTGTGGTGCTTCTCCATTACGTTGCAGTTTAGCATTACAAGAACAAGAACTGACGCAATCTTCCCTGAACTTAGAAAAACTGGTTTTCTTTTTCTTTCCTCTTTCACCTTCCTCTGCTCTCTTTACATTCTTCCTCATTCCTCTTTCTGCTGACTACCCTCCGTCTCTGACCCTTCACTCTCCTTTAGGTGTATGAGCTGACTCAGGAGTTCTTCCAGAATGGGAAGCCAGTTTGCGCTGAAAGCCAGAACAGCGTCGGCGTCTTCACACGAGACGTGGTGCGCAAGAGGATCATGATGGATCCTGATGACTCTGAGAGCACCAAGAAGCTCAAACTGTCCATGCTTCAACAGTACCTCAAGGTGTGTGTGTGTGTGTTCTCTATATCAAGGAATTTCTCCTTTTACCCTCCTGTCAGTACAGGAATATGGATACTTGGAGGCACTTTTTTGGCACTTTTGCGAAAACATTCACTCTGACTGACAGTTTAGGCCCTGAGCTCATACAGACTGATAATCAGTGGAGTGCATTCATGCCTCATCATATTCAAAATGATGTGAAAAACTAATTTGTATCCCTTCTGGCACTAATAGATGCTAATTCAACAATAATTAGCTATTAATAAAAGAAACATTAGTTTGCTAATTAGATCAGATATCGTTTCAGCTTTTGACAGCAAGCCTTTTACTCTGAAAGAGTCAGTACAATCTTAAAAACATTCTGTTTATAGTTTGAACGTGCAATAATTTACAAAAACATGTAGGCTTAATCCTTTTTTTGAAAGGAAACATCATGATAGACAATGAGTGAATGATTTTAGAGATGCAGCTATTAAATTTATTAATAAATCTGTTGACTATTTTCTCTAAAACTCGTTGAGTCTATAAAATGTCAGAAAATAGCAGAAAATGCCTGGAACAAATCCCCAGAGCCCTCAGTGATGAGTTCAGATCATTTGTTTTTCCATCAAACAGTCCAAAATGAAAACATTTTTAATCTTTAGAGGCAGTAAAACAGGGAAAAGCAGCAAATGTTTACAGGAAAGGTTCAACATTTTTTATTCTGGTGCAGAGTTAGATAGAAATATTTAGGTCAGTCTTATGTCTGTACAGTTAATGTAAAGCTGTCGCAAGCAGCCTATTAGCTTAGCATAGCAAAAAACATTATAAAAACAGGGAAACAGCTAGCCTGGCCTTGTAAGGTAGTTATAAAATATGCAATCATGCACATCTAAACTCACTGAATAATGCTTATCATACTTATGTATACTACATGATCATCAAATTGTTTCTGCATGACTGAAGGAATGAGTCCATGCATACACTATGGGAATATGAATAATTGTGAAAGAGAATCAACACAATGCACAGAGTCTGACCTTTCACATTGAGAGCTTTTTTTTTATTTCTATCTCTGAATTATGTCATAAAAACCTTCAAGAGCTAAAAAAATCTGTTGCTCTTGACAGATGTTGTTGTTTCTAGAAAAACATACAATAACAATCAACAGCCATTCAGTACTTTCATGTAAGTGCTCCATGAGTGCTACATTTATCTGAGCGCTTCGCCATATGCTGCCACCCACACACATAAACACACACATACACATACACAGGCACAGGAAACAGAACATGTTGTGAAATGCAGCAATAGAGAGTCAGGTAACCTCTAACATGCTGCCTCAATATGAGGCAGAAGCAGTTACATATTTTTAGATTCTAAATAATGCACCTCCAGTAGGTGTTGTTATGTGTGCAAATGTCCCAGCATGTTTTAACCAGTTAAATCATGTCGATTTATTCGGAGCTGAAGCTGTAGACATGACTTGCTGAGATTTCTATAGTACAAAGTAGGGGTGTAACGATTCATTTTGACAACGATTCGATCTGTATCACGATTTGTGGTGGCCGATACGATTCAAAAA
>JAPZDY010000020.1:1137034-1149974 GCA_029783645.1 Ctenochaetus hawaiiensis
AATATATTAAATAATGTAATTAAACAGGAACGAGGAAGTCCCTCTGATGATACAAATAATGCATCAGTCTCAAAACAAAACAAAACAAATAAAAAAAAACAAACAAAAAAAGAAATGATTCTGCTTTAAATTTAGAGCGCCAGAGAATGGAGATGTAAGCCAAAAATGACTCCGGCATACTTGGCACCTCTATTCTGCTGTTTCAGGGCAAACAGGCTTTGAAACATCTCAGCAGGTCCATTTTCACAATAAAGCAAATGTACAGTTGGTACGAGCGAGAAATCGGCAGCAATAATGTAAAGCAAAAAAACCAAAGACAGTAACAAATACACAGGCAAGCATAAGGTCATATTGGCAATGAACCTAAAAAGCACTTCAATGCAGTTGAACCAGTTCAACATTTAACTTCCCATCTGATGAGACATGAGAGACGGTGTGAGAGAAAAGAGGCTAACTGCACGTCTGTTCAGTCACAGAAGTTCATATGTAATTGTCGTTTTTCCTAAACTTTCTTCCCATGAAACCAAACATGTGAGTGAAGAGTCAGTTTCATACCACAAGAGAAAACCACCGGCAGAAGCCAGCGTTGTTTTCCTGACGTCACCGTTAACCATCAACGTGCCGATAAAAGCCTTCAGGAAAAAAAGTGCATCATATTTTGTCAAATACTGAGAAATAGCTGAACATTAAAAACAACACTTTTATAATAAACATCTGAAGTATATCTTTTTTTTTTCTCACTAGTGCAACAACAGACTGGATCAAATAAAGAGAAACGTTATTAACCTGCAGGCAATCAAAGCTCTTTAAACATCTAATAATTTTTCTTATCACAGTAGCAGAACAGCTAAGAAGGCAACTTAATGATCGATGCTTGAACACAAACATGCCAACATTGTACACATCGCTCTTTTTTTTATAGAAATAAATAGCTGAATTATCATCTTTATCCTCTTCTTAAATATTTTCCATCTCTATATGACTCTGATGCACATTTAATATAAAGTTTCTAAACACAACTGCAATTTCAACACTACTGTTATACATAATATACTTTTCTATATTTATCTTTCATTCAACTTTGGAGAGAAAAAGCTTACAGAGTGAAGACCTGTAAACTTCAACTTTTTCCACTCATAGTTGTGACCTTAATATTATATAACATCAAATGTTGGCCTTTTTTCCCTTTTTTTTGTACTGTTTTTTTCTTTTTTTTTTACAAACATTATGTACAGAGTAGCTGATAGCAAAGGCAGGATTGTCTAAAACTTAAAATCAACAAGTGCTTTGTGTTTTCTCTATTGTGTCAGCAAAGTTTTACATCTTTCCCACAAACGTATTTCCCTCAATGAAACTGAGCGGACAATCAGTAGACCAGTGTAGGAGAACAATAATCTGTACTGGAAGAACATGAAGAAATGGACATCCACGACTGTTCTCACACGTTAACCTGGAACATCATCACTACGATATGCAGCTAAGCAAAGTACTCATCCACATTTCCGACTATGAAGCAGAGACCAAAAAAACAGCAGCTCGCAGCTTTCCTCCTTTGTAAATTCTTGAATTTTTAAAGAGCCTGTGTGGCAATCGCCGGCCCAGCATTCCTGGAAACTGTCACCTTCCTTTGTTGCTCAATTCGCCCACCAATGTTAGGATGTGTTGAAACGACGGGGCTGGGTGCTCCGTACCAAACAGAGGGTGCCAGGTAGAATGAACAAGTCGTTAAGCAACTTGTGGTAAATGTGTCATGATGGAAGGGACGTGATGTTCTGCCTGATGTGTGAATCAGTTTTTAACCTGTTTCAAAACAGTGTGTGCGATTTCTTTGAGTGTGAGCATCTAACAGGGGTGCAGTTTAAACGGGTACTCCAGTGATTTACTGTATTATCAGGGACTTGTAAATCAGTCCAGCAGAGGCAGAAATGTTTTGACTTTTGGTCCCTAGCATGAGTTTGAATCATATAAATTGTCATTTCTATAGACCCTCTATGTCTTGTAAATGCATCGGTATACATTTTTAAATGTGTCCAAAGTTTGCAGTGCAGGTGTTATAAATTTGTAGTTTCAAAGATGTTTTTTTCTCAGACTTGACAAATTTCCTTTTGATTATTACACATCATACAACTGTTTTCACATGCTGAGTATTATTCTTAATTGTTTCTAAACTGATCTTGATTAAAACTATTGGAACTCCTCTTGAAGTTACCTGCAGCATAGAGAAGTGTACAGTAGGTATTGCTATTTATACTTATTGAGAATTTCTGCAGTGTACACCAAATTAAATTGTAGGAATGAATTGCACAAAATCAAAGTCTTACTTTAAAGATGATACTAGAGACCTGATACCTCGACTTTTAGCTCTGCAAAGTAGTAAAGGTACTTTATATTCCACCGTGCAAAGAGCACAGAGTGTCACATCACACCAGCTGACTGTCGGCTGTGTAGGTGCTTGGAAAAACCAGCAGAGGGAGCCAGAGAATGTCAGCTGACATATATAAATGAGAATTGTTCAGGGCCTCAGCCATGACGAGAAATATCAATGTGAATGGCACAGTTTAGTTTGGTAAAGTATGAACCTTGCATGATATATAAACACTTTAATACCTGTATACACCTGGAGACCATGTTCCATATGAAACACAACAACCTCGTGTGCAGTTAGAGCAGCTTCTACTCAAATCAAGGGAATAAACATCTACCTTACATGTTCCCTCTTCTCTCATTAATGGCACATTGGAGAAAACGCTCACTGGAATGGGGACAGACACAATTACAAATGGCACCAGAGAAATGCATGATGGATCATTATGGATCTTCTGGCTAAAGATACCACAACCGAGTCCAGGTTTTTTTTTTTGACACGAGGCTGTTCACACGAGGAAGCTGAGGATGGTAAGAGAGAGGCTAAATGCATTGTTGCCATGCGGTGGCGAGAAGACTGTAAAGGTCTGTGTGTGTTACAGGGAGTGCTGTCCTTGCTCTCTCCACTGTGCCTGGAGCTCGTGCAGCATGTTTCTGTTCGTGGTGGAAGCAGTAAGTGTTGAAAGTTGTCCCTTGTCTCGCTCGATCACACAGCAGAGCTGGACAGGCAGCGTGAAAAACCCTTCATTCAATCCTCGGCTGGATGCATTGGGCACATGTTCACACACGTGCATCTCTCTAGACTCTTAACCTTGTTCATCTGCAGAAACTATGTATGCTTGATAATATGCTCCTGCCCACGAGCTGTTGCTGTTGAAGGTAGTCTCAAGTATATGTCAAGCATTATGTGGATGCAGACAGTTAAATACAGCGCTGTCACCTGGCTCCAGGCTTTTCAAGGGAAAGGGATCTTGCTCTGTGCGACGACACGATCCGTTTTTTTGAGTGAAAGCAAAAGACGACTGAGAAAGAGGAATCTGACAGTTTTGTTCGGTTATTTGAGTCTGTTGAGTTTATGACAGGCCCTCCATGTGAGAAACAGGGCTGTTGATGGTGCAGATACTGAAAGCCTGCTGACTGGTTTTCAGTCATAACCAACAAAAAGGAGATTTTCATTCCCCCGACTGAAGAAGTGAAGAGTTTTTTTTTCTGTTTGAAGGTCGTACTAGTGGAGTATGCACATTGAGCCTCGGCCCTGGTTCATCATGTCGATCTTCTGTTATTTCTGTCTGTGCTGCAGACGTGTTCAACCCTATTGAGTGGGTTCAAAACAGCTGGGTCCTTTTGATTGACTGGAGCCAAGATGGCGCCTCTCCAAGGCTCGGAGAATCGACACAAAAGATGTTAGCAGAGACTGTCTGCTTTCACATGAAGGATTTTGGAGAAGCCCGGTCTTTTCTTCAGAGCCTGAAACAAAAAGGCAGGCAGTGAATCAGGATCTTAATTTCTCAAGGGTAAATTCTTTTTTTTTTTTTTCTTGGCAGTCAAAATGCTCCTTTTCCCTGTTGTCATCATGCTTTATTTCTTCTTCCATTAACAGTAATGCTCAATCCCAATACACCCCTTGATCCCACCACTTAGCCCAATGCCGAAGTGTTGGTGCTTGATTATGCCCAGGGTTAATGCATCCTGATTTTTGTTTGGATAGAGAGGCAGGGAAAGTGTTTGGGCTAAAATGGCCCTCCAGATGGAGGGTTTTTTAGAGACACTCTCCAAACAAAGTATTATGAAAAATCCCCCATGAAAAACTGCAGATTACTGCATCCAAATAAACCTTTAAATGTTTATTTTCTTCATTATAAAACATGAAAAAGTGTTTCAATAAACATATTCTTGTATCAGTGTTATGTAATTAAAACATCGTATGGTCCATTTGTTTTTAAACAAGCATTACAAACAAACCTGTGAGGAGTATGCTGATGTCTCGGTAGCTAACTAGTTAGCTGCTTGCTAACAACACAAAGTTATTGTTAATTTTTTCATGACAGTTCCTTTTTTTGACTTATTGTGTTGTCACATGTCCCCTCGTTTATGACATATGACACCCAAAATGCAGCAAACTTCCTGAACATGTTATCGCTCGCCTAATGTCAGTGCTGACTGGCAGCTGGTAGGAGCAAAGGATGCTTAAATTTGCCCACAAAGCGAGGCTAATAGCCTCGTAATAAAGCACTCTAGTTTATCTAACGACTTTTTGTGCAGGTGATAGCATAAAGCTTAGGTTTGAATGAACTGTTAGTGTCCATGCTTTGTTTAATCTTCATCAGATGAATGGCAAATGCATTGTGAAAATGCCCTTGTGGCCATAATAGAAAGGCAAAGTAGGAAAAATAACATCTAA
This sequence comes from Ctenochaetus hawaiiensis, assembly GCA_029783645.1. Taxonomy (NCBI): domain Eukaryota; kingdom Metazoa; phylum Chordata; class Actinopteri; order Acanthuriformes; family Acanthuridae; genus Ctenochaetus; species Ctenochaetus hawaiiensis. Next base: position 1,141,800 of record JAPZDY010000020.1, read on the forward strand.
ACATTCTTCCTGTCTATTATCAGTGTAGGGTTTTCCCATTTCTTGGATAAAGAATTTATACCTCATGTAACTCTGTTCAGAGGGGCAAAGGGGGCACTTGGAGATAAGGGGTGGGGGTAAAATAAGAATTGGGATTGGGTCTAAGTGTGTACATCGACTTGCATATGACAGAACGCTATAAAAACTGTAGAGCACTGACATGCAGCAAGCTGAGGATGACTGTTTTGCTTTATAAGCTACACCCCTACAGAACTGGCTTCAAAAAAAAGGGATGATTTCACACGAGAGGAGAACTTTGGCTGCTTTTCAGAGCAAACTTAAAGGAGGAGAGATAAAAATAAATCATAGCTGTTTTGAAGCGTTTGGAGAGGTTACCTAACTGCTGTGAGCAACCCCACCATCTTGAGTGTAATATCCAAGACGAACACACTCTATACTGACTCATAAAAACAAAACATAAATAAAACCTGGGATTTCACAGCTTTTATATCTCTGCTTGTGTGTGGTCAGCTATCACACTGACCCGAGCCTCTCACAGCAAGCCTCTGCTCGAGTGAGTTAGCACCAGCGCATCCGCATCCAGCCATAACCGGGACTTCAAGGATTGAGTCATGGTTTGAATGGTGTTCAGTTCTGATAAAAATAGATGCAACTATTGGCCAAGCTGTTAGTCATGTGCACACACTGGTGCAAAATCCCAATAGATTTTAGATGAAAAAAGAAAGCAAGTTCATAATTGAGTACTTAACAGAAAGCAGACCTTAGCTACCAGAGTTAACTTTCTTGTCAGCCACTACCTTAAATGTCAAGACTACACTAATGCATGTGGTGACCAAAAATTATATGTTTTTCTCCCTGTTGAAAGGCTAAATGTATATTGCAAAGTATATGTACCTACATTTGATCTGCTCATCTAAGAGTTTAGCCAGATTATGTGCAGTTATTGAAGCCACAAGCTCCTTGTCTTAATTGCATGTACTAGTTCAATCAGCTAACATAAAGGTGAAAACACAGACGTTCTTTTACCTGTAGCTTGTTAACCATCTCATCAAACAATTTTCTAGCTTCAGGGCTGTTGGGGTCCTCAAAGTAATCTTCTATACCGATTTGAACCACGATGGACTTCAGGTTGCGGCAAACACCTACAACAGTGGAGGACAGATTAGGCCAGGAATGATTATAAGTGAGTCAACAGGTTTTCTTATAATAAATGCTTATTCAAAGCTAGTTTTTCTAAATGTATCCATACTTAGCTAACCACAAACAGCAGTCAACAGTAAAGTCTAAATGTAACCTTGGCCTACACTATTTTGGTAATGTACACATCAGTTTTTCAAACAGTGAACATACTACAGTCAGTGGAAACTGTTCAAACTCACTGTTGAAGTGGAGCAGGGCTTTGGGGGTGACTGGTGTGGAGGTAAGCACCAGCATCTCCAGACCCTTCAAGCCCTCTCTGCAAACCTCTGCTGCCACCTCCTGGTTTATCTCGCTCACATGGTCCAACTCAAGCACCTGCAGGCGCATGCAGTTCCTCGCTGGGGTTAAAGGAGGAAGTAAAGAGATGGAGAGATGGAGAAGATAAATACAGGAGTGTCAAGATGATAACAGCAAAGGTCACAGTTGTACATCAAAGCTCAATTGAGGTATCAAGCAAGAGTGATTAAAATGCAAATACAACAAAGAATATCGGAAATGATTTATGTAAGTGCAAAGATGCTTGTTAAACACAGTATATTCTCTCCTAGATTATGTCCTGATAAGACAATCATTTAATCTTAAGACTCTCTCTGTTTCTGCAACTAGAATCTGGAAAGCTGTTTCACAAACAATACTCACCAAGTGAGGCCAGCCCCTGAATGCCACATCCAGCCCCTCCCACGCCCAGAGCACGGAGGTGTGGCCAACATCTTCCAATCGTCTGCAAGCATCGGTTACTGAATCGAGCAGGTTGTTGACTATAAGAGAAAAAATACATTCCAAAGTCTTTCATTTAATAACCCACAGAACTGATATCACAACTGATAAACTATGTGGCCTTAAGCACATGCTATAGAAGCACAGTATATTTTTCTGTTTATTACCATGGGTGTAGTGGCGCCACCTGTAGGGATATGATGTCTCTACAACCTGCTCCCAGGGCCCAGATTACCTCCTGGCCGACCGGATCTGTGGCACTCCTGAAGCACGACAAGTGTACAAACAACTTGTGTTTATATTTCATGCATGTGACACTGCATGTCTACAGCCTATCACAGAGTGCAGCATGAAAGCAAAGTTACTATGGTTAAACATAAAGGCATTGTACAGTGGACGGGGGATGTAGGACCCGGTTGTGCGGGTGTACCTGTAGGTAACAGCCTGCAGAGCTCGGCAGTAGCAGCTTGCCAGCCATAGAGAACGATCGGTCAGCAGGTTGGGGCAGTGCGAAATCTTCAGTATCAGCAGGTTACTTCCTGTGGCCTTTAACAACGCCTCCAGACCTTCCTCCAGACAGCCACTTAGATGGAAAGGTAACAGAAGGTCAACAAAAAAAAAAAAGAGACAGACAGACAAACAGCGCAGAGAAGTAATTCTCCCTACTTTCAGACAGCACTTCTACCATTTGCAGCACATCAAATGTTCCTGCAGTGTTTGCATCAATATATGCAGGAAGTGGCATGTTTATGCACTGTCTGCACAATTTACAGGCCGCCTCGAGCTTTAATAAACTCACAGACCAGATACAAACCACTCGCATCAAAATTTCTCCTCGTCGTCTTTTAGGAAATGAAAACTGATAGCGTGCATGCTGATCATAATCAAACAGCATAACAATGTCATCATGCAGATAGTGATGTACCTCGTGTTGTTTGAGGAGTCAATTAGGGTGTCACTCTGTCCTCTAGTTTGCAGAGCAATATGCTCACAGCCAAAGCCGAAATAATACTTGATGTACCCTCAAACTTGACCACGTATTTTCTTGGGAACTGTGTGCAGCTTTAACACACTTCTGTTTCTCTGCTTGTGCTGCCTGTGTGTCTCACCGTGTGCTTTTCAGGTAGTCCTCCTTGGTTTCCTTCTTTCCCCGCTGTCTGGGTTTGAGGTTTTGCAGGATGAGGGAGTGCGTCTGAGTGCACCACTGAGACAATGTGCTCAGGAACTAAGGGACAACATGGAGATCAGTGAAAATCTTCATAGTGGCAAAGACAGCACAGCTGAATGCACCACATGCTACTGACTGCATGGAAATATTTGAATGTTCACTAAGCACCTTGGAAGAAATGCGAGCGTTCTCCAGCAGTACTCTGGTCCACACAGCCGGGTGACGGGCCACAAACTTCCAGTCACGACAGACCTCAGCAGCTCTCAGCAGGGTTTTGGTGTCCAGGTAGGTGAAGATACAGAAGAGAGCTGCACGCATCTTCAGAATCTCTGGACTGATCACCTCGTTGGATTTGGATGGGCTCTTTTCATGGCGGCACGGCTTGTTGTAGACCAAATCAGACCGACCTGTGGGAAAAAAAGACAAAAGACTTAAAGTCCTTTAACCCGTTAAAATAATGTGAGTTTGTAAAACCCGAGGCTCCTAAGATCTAAAAGTTCAAACCCTGCTCAGGGCAGCAGAGAGTAGTGCTAAAACCAACCGATTCTCCCATCTGTTCACCACAAGTCTTCCACTTTTATTCACAATTTACAAGTAATTCTAACTCAAAAACACAAAGAAACAATACATACATTACAAAATATATCATATCTTCAAAACTTTGTGCTACAGCAACCAAATTTGATGTGATGTTTAATTAATCATAGCAAATTTAGTGCTATCTGGCATACAGGTGGTGCAGCAGCAGCTAGTTAAATATCCATACTGCTCTTGTTTAGTCATTTTTTTTCTTCAGAAATGTGAAAACACACATGAGAAATCATGTCCTTTGTGGCTCAAAGTGTAAGTGTATGTCTAAAATGAGTCAACTTTTGCTCTATATTTTATCGAGAGTGTGCTTAGATGATGCCAAACATTTCAAATAATGTTCAATCTCAGGGAAATGCATAAGTTTATTCAAGGTCACAGTGTTTCATTTTGTCGCTGGTCACTAACTTCCTGTGTAACACCAGTAAGAGTGAGGAAGAATTGGCAAACATGACTATAAATGTAACTTGAATAAAACTTTTTTGTTTATCTTTTTGATTTGTTTTCTATGAAAATGTCTAAAGAACAAACACAAGAAAATGTCTTTTAAAAAACGCTAAAAAAAAATAAATTCTGTCACATGGTGGCGCCAACCTTCAACAAGACATTAAATGACATTACATAATTTTTTTTTCTCCTCTCCATCTTTTCATCCTCTCTCTTTCTATCTATTGACTGATGCCGTGTGTCCAATCCAAGCCCATCTTATTCCTTGCAGTGAGATTGCTCCTAGATGACTCATTTCATCTTTGGCCTTGAAAGGCGTCTGCTTGAAACCATCAGGGCTATGAACCATTACTTACACTCTCGCTCTCTCTTCCTCTTTCTCGCTTTCTTTCTTTCTTTCTCTTTCTCTCTCACACACACCACCTACGCTCAAGACTGCCTAATGAACTAAAAAAGCCGAGCTGTGTGTTACATGCTGAGAAAAACTGTGTGCTTGTAGAAACATACCATCTGATAAAAGCTGGCAAAGACTCTCCCAATAAGGAGAACTACGTCAGAGCGGAGGAATGCCAGTAACATGTTGAGCGTTACGTGAGAAAAGATCTTTGAGTTAATGGGGCTGTCACAGTGGTTCGTACAAATTTGTCACAGGGCTCTGGCCCAGTTCTGCTCCTTCCAAACTGCCTCAGTCCACCTGGTATTTATAAGAAACCCGACAGCAGGTGGAGAAAAAAAAGGAGGGCAGCAGCAGTGAGTTGAAGGATCTTGGCAGGGTATGAAGTTAACAGAGAGATGTACAATCTGTGGTGGATCTGAAAAATGTGCGGGCATGATTGGCGGTCTGACTTGGCTCGGTCCTGGAAGCGAAGCTCGGGATGAGACGAGCGACTGAGACGATACGATGGGCAAACAGAGCTCTCGCAAACACAAATATGTTCCACCAAAGACTCCGTCACACAGAGACAGTGTACAGCAACAACGGCTAAGTATGACTTGGTTTACTCATCATCTATAACAGACTCACTGCCGGTAAACAAAACAGTGTAAACACCTTATGATAAAGGGCTTCAGCTGGTTAAATAATACAAGAAATTGCTGCAACCAAGATGGATTCTATCAGTTTTCATACAAACACACAGAACTGGTAATCTTGTCCTAATGACTGTTTTTTTGTTTTTTTTTTTTGCTTGTTTGTGTCTTTAATATTTCAATGCATTACCAATACATTCATCCCTTTTCAAATTTGACTTTAAACTCAGTTTTTAGAAGAAAGAATAAATCAGTTTCTTCACTATACTTTTGTTTTTTTTGATAAGACTTGACCTCATAAAACATTTGAGGCAGTGTTTATGATCGTGATGAAGTGCCTTCAGAGCTTAAGTCATTTTTCATTAGAGTGTTTACATTGTTTTGTCGACACACTGCAGCAAATATGAGATCTCTTTTCTCTGTTTACCATATATGCTCATGGCTGATGCACACTCAGTTTGTTGTAGAATGAGCTCTGGACAGTGAGACAGCTCCAGTAACATTACAGCGACTGCAACTCAGTCTGACCCAGATCCACATCAGTGCTGCTCTCGTGGGACTCATTTAAGGCCCTTTTTTTTGTGAATCCTGCTCCAATGTCTCTGAGCTGTTGGCTGGATGTTAGATTGGAGAGAGAGAGAGTTTGACATGTCTAAGTATAACGGGTCAGAATTACTTCCCAGAGAGCTGTTACCTGTATTAGGGCGATATGCTGCCCTGCCGTGGTGAGGATAGGGAGCGGAAGACTGCTGAACTTCAGCCACAGCTCTCCTCTCTTGCTCCCACATCTCCACCTCGGACTCGGTGGTCCGGGAACCTACGTCTGACACGTCTCCTTCCTCGCCCTCGGTGCTGTTCCTGTAAGGTCTCCGCTGCCAGTTCTGGATCGCTTGTTTACGAAGACCCCAGTTCCTCGATCCCCCACCGCCACATCCAGGAGAGCGCTCGTAACCCCCCTCCCCCAGCCGGCACTGCATGTGATAGTACTGAGCCTCAGGACACTCCTCCATGGGATGCATTTCCACGCTGTCACTGTCATAACCTCCGGAGCCCTGTGAGACGGACTTGATCCGCCCTGACGCTCTGCAGCAAAGGAGAGGAGAGTGGACTTTATATAATGACTGGCTCATTTTTTACATAAGACACTCAAACACATGGATGCTCCATGAGCATGCTGTTCTGAACAACCACAATTATAAGAATAAGCTGAACAAGATATAAAAAAAAACATAATCATAAACAAAAAAGTTTAAAGAAACAGTTAAAGACTTTGGGAAATATGCTTCTTTGCTTTCTGGCAGGTAGTTAAATAAGAAGATCCGTCCAACTCTCATGTCTGTGTTTTTAAATATGAAACAACAGCTGGTTAGCTTAGCTTAGACCTGGCTCTGTCCAAAGGTAACTTAATTTGCCCTCTCAAAGTACATTTTAAAACTTGTGAGTTAACATGTCAAAGACTGAAGTGTAAAAATGACAGATTGTGGTTCCACCAGGGGTCTTGTGAAGGAGTTTATCCAGGCAGCCGGCAACCAGCAGAAAAGCCAAAAAATAGTCCTTCTCTTAAACCTTGGCAAAATCATTTTTACACTTTCTTTTTTTCCTCTTTCTCACTCTCTTTCCATGATATATTTGGATAAAAAAAACAACATATATTGTGTTTATTTGTGAGCATAAGAGGCAGACCATGTTCCTTTGTCTAGCACCTTTCAACAACAAGAAAATTCAGTGTGTTTTCCACAGAAAGGAGAAGCATAAAGACAAGATATAAAAGAAAAACACAAGGAGAGGAGGAGATTAAAAGATAAAAATATCACAGATTAAACAGAGCAAAAACTATGCAGTGCAAGATAAGCATAATTAGTGCCAATTCTTTATTTAATAAAACACATGGCAAAAAAGAAAAGCCTTAAGCCTTGATTTTAAAGAACCGAGAGTTGGAGCCATGTAAAGTTTTCAGGGTTATTATTCGAGACCATCAACATCAACAAAGATGGACAACATGACAGCTCCGTGAAGTAAAAGTGGAGCAAAAAAAGTCTCTGATTGCCCCCCTGTGGGCTGGCTGCAGTGTATGACATACCTGCCCCTCCATGAAAGCAGGCTGAGCGAAGGTCAAACTAAAAAGTCAGAAAATATTTCAAATAATTCTTCCCCAAAGATGGTTTCTGTCATTTTGGGTAGCTGTCATCATTTTGGTGAATGATCAAGAACTCCTTTTTCTCATAAGTTTGGTTTTAATTGGTTATTTGATGCTTAAAACATCATGACTGACATGCAGAAAGGTAGCGTCCATCTTTATACATGTTTATATAGGAGATATATGGCACATAAAAAATGAATGTTGCTGGTGGGCAGATTTTTTCAACTCCAGACGGAGTTAGGAAAGCCGTTTCTACTTGTTTTAAATCATTTTTAGCTAACTGGCTGCCATCGGAAGTTTCATAATTAAAACAGATGAGAGTGTGAAAATGAACTTCTCACCTTCATCTTTCAGCTTTTCACGAACAAAATATATTCATTAGACTAAAGATAGATGTTTGAAGAGCTTTTCTAATCTACTGTAAGTATTTTTAATTTAAAAAAAGGTACACAAATATAAATACACACTTTGTGCAGCCTCATTTGGAGCAGTTTGAGCTTCCTGTGCCATTACTGCCACTCACATGCTTTCCTTTGCTTTATGTCTAACATATGTACACCACAATTCTCAAGAGACTGACTAAAAGAGATATTTGTATTGTATCATTTTTAATTCTGCCTGTGATGACATGCTTTTAGGGAGATATGTGAGTATATTCATGCATTAAGACCCATGACACTTTGAGAAGACTGCATGAATTACCTATTGAAACATGATAACATAATGACACACTCGCACACAGCCAAGACAAAAACTATTGCACCTGATTTAAATCCCTTGGTGACCTATTGAGTTTATTTTTTTCCTCATAATTTCAGTAGAGACTTCTGTCTCTTTTGCACAAATTAACAACCTTAAAGGTCCGTTGTGGACAGAAGCAGCACTG
>JAPZDY010000020.1:1154641-1177827 GCA_029783645.1 Ctenochaetus hawaiiensis
TTTGTACTCGATGGTCGCGATATAGTCATTTCATACATCTCATCAGATTTTTGCATCGATACATCGCGTATATTCGATATATCGTGCAGCCCTAGTTGCAAGTGTTTTTTTTTTGTTTGTTTTTATTTTTGCTGCAGTGCATCAAGGTCATCACAGGTCAGAGGTCAGAGGGCGTCCAGAACCTGTCAGAATCATCCACTGTGGATCACAGTTAACGATGGCAAACGTCCTGGAAATCTGGCCTCTAGTAAAAAAAAAAAAAAATATTGCTCTTGACCTCAGAGATGTACAGACAGACCGACATTTCCAAGCCGTTACCTTAAGTAACCCTCAGCATCTTTCCTACTTCCTAAAACATTTGGTTGTGTCTCTGAAAGCAGGTGAGATTTTTTTTTCAAGTGTATTTATCTGTGAGTGTGCAGCCTGACTCTCACTTTTTCTACTTGCCTGAAAGCAAAATCCTCCTAGTCACTCTTTAATACGGTACTCGAAGCTGCCTGTGCATTGAAGTATGCTGTGTGTAGGGTTTGCATGTGTGTGTATGTGTGTGTGTGTGTGTGTGTGTGTGTGAAGTAGTGCCAGGTGGAATTCAGTGTACCAGACTGGCGACGTGCCACAGAGGGAGGAAACGTGCACAAACACAAACACTGTCACTCCCTCTCTCCCTCTCTCTCTCCCTCTTTCTTTCTCTCTGCTTTTCTTCTACTCACACAGCTTGTTTCTGGCACAGTGCCGGTGAAAATGGACCATGGAGGAAACAGGAAAAACAACATCCATGGCTCTCATTCCTGACCAGCCTGCAGCAAAGGCAACACAGGAGCAAATCTGCCAGAAATGGGTGTAATGAAATGCATTCACCAGAAGGTAAAAAACAGGATTTTGGTGACCTAAGATTGGTCCTGGACTCGAGTTAAAAGTCCAAACGTTTCATGAAACACTGACACTGAATAAAGGCATCTGTACTGTGCACTTCCTGTGGAGAAATGCATTGAATTCAGCTTGGATTGAACTAAAGACAGCGAGCAGGAAACAAGTTATCCATCCAGTCTCTCACTGTCAGTCCTAAAATACCTCTGTCGCTTGAAAACTCGTCTCCTTGGACACGAGGGTGACCTCGCTGATGCCGTGACAGGGAGATGGAGAGTGAGGTCGCTGGGTGACATCTCTGGGCTTCCCTTGCCAGTGTAACAAGGTGTCAAACAGTCTGTGGTTCCACGCTTGTACTTGTCATGTTGATTATTCACAGTCGTGCACGAGCACACAGACATGAAGCTGGCTGATGCTTAAATCCAAAGGGAGGACATCTAAGTTTAGCCAGCATCATTTTTGGGTCAAATACGGGTCAAACGGCTCTCTAATTTAGCTTAGATAATCAGGTAACGGTCTTCTAACCATGACACATTCTTAATCAGGTCATGATACCTTCAGTCATCACTGAGCTACTCTTCCTAATTCTGCTACAGCTATGTTTTCTTCAAATACATACTAAACACATCTCCTTTTTTAAAGCTTTTTAGTATAAAGATTTAAGGTGTGTGGCTAACAGGTAAGACTTCCATTTTAGAATAAACATTTTAATAATTATTATCCCCTTTTAATAATAGCACCTTTTTAATCTTCATTGTTTTATCTTACATATTTGTGTTAACTATGATTCTTTTTTTTTTTTGCATTTAGAAACACACTGCCAATAGTATTTCATAAGGAATTTGAAAAAAAAAGTGTATTTTTTTATTTTGCAGCAGATCAGATAATGCATTACAAGAGAGGTATCAGTTACATTATTCACTGCCATGTTTGACAGTATAAAGAGACCTCAAGTATTCACAGTGACTCAGTGAAAGTGATCTGAGGAGAACATTTCGATGCAAAATCTCTCAAATCATGAGCAAAAGAGGAAACAGCTAGTTTCTCTCGGGCAGATCTGTGCCACATAACATCTGATTCAAAAATCATGTTCAGCAAGAGCGAAAAACGGGTTACCATGGCAGCACACAGACTTGTGCAATGAAACAGGTCGCATCTTTTTCCAGGAGGTGCTGGATGCTAATTTGAATCAGTGACATTTTTAAGGATGGAAAATGTCTCCTTTAAGGCAAATCAAAAGGAGAAAAAAGAAGTCACAATGAAGGCTTAAGAGAGCCTGCAGACAAAGAGCCGACCTCCAGTTACCAGAGCAGGAGGAAGCTTTTAATGCACGTACACACTCTGGTCATGATGTTGTCGCTGCAAAGCTTCACTGTTTCCACTGTTTTGATGCTGAATGCAAAGCAGAGCAAAGCTTCGAGTTCGACTTTGCTCCAATGATAAGCTCTCTCTTGTGGATGAATATCATTTGGTTACCAAATAAAATGCTGTGTATGATAGATGGGTGAAGATATGTGCATACCCTGTCTGCATATGTCTCTGAACTGTCGGTCTGGGGCTGCTTTTCAGGGTGTGAGCTCTGCCCCTCAGTTCAAACAAAGAGAACTCTTAAACGTCATGCTACAGCATATAGTGACATTTTAAACAAATGGTGTGCTTCTAAGGAAACTGTTCAAATCTAACAGTTTTGTCCAGATCCATAATAAAAATGAATTTCCAGGCTTGGGGCAGAAGAACTTGACTTGACCACACAAGCACTGACCTCAGCCCCATAAACACATTTTTGACAGAACAAAAACTCCAAGCCACAATCCTGTCAAGTGCACCAATCTCACTTAAGCTCTTGTGGCTAGAAAAAAAGAGTACATTTCTGCAGCCTGCAGGTCCAAACATTTTTTTGAAAAGCCTTCAAAGATGACAGTGGCTGTTACAACAGCATGGAAAGAGCAAAGAGATGTTTAACCTCACATGCTGTATAAGGGTGTCATGTTACTGTGTCCATATAGTTTTGGTATTCAGCCAGTTTTTTACAGTTTGTAATTGGGTTACACTGGAAATCTGAGTAACTAAATGTAAGGGACCTAGATTTAATATGTTTGAGTACTACACAGTGTTGGTGATATAAGCAAAACTTAAATCCTATTAACTATTTAAGGTCACATTTCATATCAGTGACTTAGTGCTTCATGTTATTATTTAATTTCAGGATATATGTGAAGTCTAATTAATTTCATGCTAATACAGTCAACAAGAAGGAAATGGCTGAGTGATTCCTGGAACAGTAGGCACAACAAACAGGCTAAATGACTTTAAAGACCTCAAGCACACAAACAAAACACATTTACATAAACACTGTTGTGATCTTCTGTTCTACAAACCCTGAGCCTGTAGGGTAAATTTAAAGCTTCACATTAATAAAGCTCAAACTAAAAACAAACTCATGGTGAGGAAATGTATCTTATATTGTTTGCTACCCCGACCCTGTCTTGTATGTGTTTAAACTTTGAGGTGATTCTGGTTTATTGAGTTCTAACTGCATGAAATATGGGCGAGTATCCTGCTTTTCAGCTCTGTAAAGAAAAGCAGACACGCAGTCTTGGGGATCTGACAGTCTATTATGTGTTTGACCTGTGGTGCTTCTTATGGACATTACTCAATATAATCAATGCTTATGCACTATTCAAAAGCAAAAGCCTGCTGTGTAAAGGACGCTCAGAAAGCTGGAAGCAGCACTGGAGGTGAAGTCATGGGTTGCAGCTTATATGATCTGATTTTATATTGCTATTAGCTCTAATATTGCTATTCTCATGAAAAACTATTTAAAACTATGTTTATTTTGCAAGGACGCCAACATGCTTTGTTGGAAACGTCTTGAATACCATGACTACAATAAAATCAAATCAGAAAATTTAAGAAACACATCATCACATGATGAGTGATGTTGGTTTCAGTATGAGTTCTGATCAGAAACACCGGTCATGAGATCCTCACCTGGCGTCCATTGCCCTTAGTGGCCTGAAGGCTGCAGCGTCCCAGACTGCCATTGGGCGTGGTGCCACAGCTGCTGATGATCTGCAGCTGTTTTTCGGCGCGGTCCGCTCGGTCCAGCAGCTCCTCAATGAACTGCTGCAGCCGTACTTTGGCGTTGGCTTCACGTGCCGCCGTCTCCTGGAGGAACTGATCAATCTGGGCGACTTCCCTGAGGGCAGTGAAGAAAACGGCGATAAAAATGAGACACTCTTGAAAGTGTGTTTGTTGTTTTTGTGAATCTGTCTCCTCAGGGGTCAAACTATTGATCGGCTGACCCTTCCTTGTGGCGAAAAACAAAATGTACAGCTTATGGGTTTTATATTTTTTCGAAAAAAGTCCTTTTTCTAACTGCAGGACACATTTTGAAAAAAATCTCTCTCACATTCACACCAGCTGCCGTCCTGTCCTTTTTGCATGGACACTTTAGACACCAAGGGTTGTTGACAAAGATAAATTGGCTATAAAAACACAAAAGGAGAGAGAAAGAGAGGAGGAGTAGAGGGTGAGAGAGCGGCTGGATATTTATACAACCGCAGGCACAGCAGGGCCAAGTTCCCGTCATTTTAAGGGACAGTGTGTTACTCAGATGCAGAGAAAAACAAAGCAGGAATTCAGACAGTGTTAGTCTTCGTCTGCTCGGCACAATCTACATCTGTGTCTTCCCTGCAGCAGTTTTACGTGTCATCTGACCTGATCTTCTGGTAAAAAAATAATTCCTTTAGTTTTCAGGCATAATTTGTCAGTTAACTAATATCAACTCCATAAGTTTAAGCTTGGATTATGTATTACATAACCAGTCCCAAATGTCCAGTACTGACAAGTGGTTTCTGTGTTGATAGAAACTGACTTTCCCTTGTCAAATAAGCCACAAGGAGCAACTTTAACTGGAAAATAATCTTAATGCAAAATGTTATTTACCCTATTGCCTTAAGAGACATCAGCCACAATGAAAAATATATTAAAAAAGATGCAGATAAACCAAAAAAGATATAATAACCTTAATATTAACAGTACAGGATTTATAAACAAAGATTAAAGATCCTACACAAAACAGATAACAGGATATAAAGGACAAAAACTGAGGGAACAGAGAACAACAGATAAATAAAATAACAAAATCCCTTTGCCAAAATAAAACTGTCAAAATAATATGGAGCTCTCAGTAAGAGAAACTTTTATTATAAGGATATTTTTTACAGTATTTTAACAGTCAGTACTAACATGGCCAGTCTGAGATCATTTTGCAGCACCTGACTAATCCTACATCTTTCCTCAGTTTTTCTTTTAAACCTGCAATTGCATTTTTGGCCACTTGGTGGCTGCAGAAATAAATTGAAAGCACATCACTGACATATAAAGACCTTTTAAGTTGCTTTTTTAATGATCAGCAGTTACGGGGCAAAATGATCATTTATATGTAGTTATGTAACTGATCATTTACAGAATTTAAGACCAGTGTTGAGTCTCTTGCAGCTCTTGAATTTGGTCTCTTTCCACTCCAGAAAGAAACATGTAGCTCTTTCGCTGTTAAGCGCTCCACAACATTCACTCGCTAGTTGCCTACTGGGCACATCTGCAGTTTGTAGTTGAGCAGGCAGTGCATTGTGGGGCTGTAGAGCTTTTTGCTCTGTAAACAGATAAACAATGAGCTGACACTACCTACAAAGCTCCATGAAGCTGAGAAGAGGTGAAGACTCTGGTGAAAAATCTCAAAGTCTGAACAGCTGTCAAAAAGCAAAGATGTTAACTCGGCATGATATGAAAAGGAAACGTCAGTCAGTCCTCACATTTGACAGGCTAAAAGCAGCGAATGTTCAGCAGTTTTGCTTAATACAGACTAACAGCTAACTGACTTTTCTTATAATTGCTGATTTATTTCTAAATGTCTACTAATAAATACACTGACTGATGTTTCAGCAGTACTTTTCACATTCAGACAACCCTTTTCTTATCTAAATATGTCATCACCATCGGACCCATCATCCCACATCCCACTTCTCCAGAACTTCTCTTTTTTCCTCCTCTTTCAATGCAAAACTGTCTCCATATGGGACTTTTATAATTCCCATATGCTGCAGATGTCCTCCAAGCCTTTTTTTGTTTTGTTTAAACTTTATGTATCTCTGCCTTTTCACAAACAGTCTGAGCCTTTACAGTTTGATAATGCAGTCAGACAACAGAACAACTTAGATATTAACCGACCTTGATAAAGCCAAAGGAACCATTAAAAAGGTCCAGATCATCTTTACAGACATGGAGAGGGAACATAATATCTGTCCTCCTCCTCTTTAAATAGTTTTGCGCTCATGAAATAAACGCAACTGCACATCAGAATGGATATTTTATGTCTAACCACTGTACATATTTACAATCCAGAATCCATCCCCAAAGCAGTGAGAGTGAATTTTCTTGAAATGAGGGCATTCTGGGATAAAAATAGTTTGGAGTCTGGCACAGTTAACTTTTCTTATCCTGAGGCAAAGATTACAAAAACATGTCTCCAAAGTTAGTCAAGGTGTTTGACCGTAGGGGAGAAATAAAAGCACATGTGCCATCAAGTCTGTGAGGAAACAATCAGTGAGTCAGTAAATAATATCAAAAGTAAATGGGTATAACTTCCCTTCTGTGATCAAACCAGTTTAGAAATAGTCTCTTGGTAATTGCTCATAATGTTAGATAACATCTATTTTGGGCCGCAGTACACTAGCTATAAAGTGACTGAAAGAGGCCTTTTACTGTGCATCATCTCCACTGCTGGATATTAAACTTCTCACAGTGGAAATTTACAGAGAAAAACATAAAGACTGTGTGTGTGTGTGTGTGTGTGTGTGTGTGTGTGTGTGTTTGTTTGTGTGAGATGTGAACAGTCTCAGCTTCAAGCTCTTCCATCCATCTCATCCTCATCAAACTATAAACTCTCGTCTGTGCTTCTGGAAAAAGGAAGGAGGAATTTTAACATCCAGCCCACACAGGAGAAAGATCAACACGGATCTCTCAGGAACAAACTAAAGATACTCTAAAGCCTGTGAGCACAAACACTGAGATACTATTACCATATAAAGCTGTTATTGTGAACTTAGTAGCCAATAGCTGCTTATTTACACATCCAGCAGTCACAGAGCAACAGCGGCAGTCTCATCCCAGCTCGTCAAATATGTGTTTTATCTTATAACCAAGTGAAAAAAGGCCAGTATTCACCTTCATTTGAGCTCTGTTTTGTTTCTCCTCTAAGTCCTGAGGGGAATAGCAGTCTCCTTAGCTGCTAAATGCTCCACTAAGTTCACCTGCTAGTCACTCTCTTGTCTTGCTGTTTTGTGTTCTGTGTATGTAGTGTACAGCAGGAACTTTAGTCTCCTTATAAGAGCTGTCTACTGCAGCTGGAAATGATGCTGATAAGAGCAATGAAACTGAACTAAAACATTGAAGTTACAACAAATTCACAATGAGCTGCAAGACGTCACAATACTAAACATTTCATGAATGAAGCTTTAAGAAACTTACTTCATAACTAAAGCTTTCACTTCTTTATTGTATTTTTTAAAATTTCTTTTAAAGAAATCTAGTGTGTTTCAATGTTTCTGAGGTGTATTTCCTGTTTACTTCTAATTTTTAAGTTCTACATAAAGAGCTTTGTATTTCCATTGCTATACTAAGGTTTCCCAAACATTTCCAAGCTAAAACCACCAAAACAAATTAACCGTTCTTTAAAAACACATCCACAATACTATGACAAATAAAAAAAAAACAAACAAAAAACAAACAAACAAAAAATGAACCATCCTGCGACACTGAATCCATGCTTACATACTATTTGTGAGTTAGCACGAGCTAGCTAAAGTCTAGCAAGCATGCCAGATAGCTAGATCTCAAATTTTATTGGTAGTTAAAACGATGGGCAAAGCATGTTATTATTAGAAATTTCATGTAGTAATTTTCTGAGGCACCCTGGCGCCCCGTGGTGGCTCTCACTTTGAAAATTATGGTGCTGTACAAATAAACGTACCCACCCTAAAGGAAGAGAAGGAACGAAGGATGGTTAAACTAGGCACTGATGTGGATATTATTTGCTTTGTGTAATATGTAGGATAAGCTATCATTAACATTTAGATTTACATTTGCTAAAAACTCAGAGTTGATGTAAAAACTGACCCAGGACTGCAGAGATTTTCTGACTGTACAGTTCTCAGCCACTTATGGGGTGAATTGCCTTAATGATGAGGCACAAGACCATCATGCATTTATAGAAACAAAAAGCACTGAATAGGAAGAGAAGTGCTCAGAATAATATGCATTATCTACCTGATTCATCCCACTGTATATTAATGCATTACATTATGGTACACTGTTATTAAGCGAAAGCATCATTTGATTAAATGATCGGACCTGTACCTATTGTAATGTATGATGTGGTGAAGGTTGCTCTCATTATTCAACTTAATAAATGAAAAACAACCATCCCACGTCTGATGCTAAAATTGTAGCTGAGCTAAGTTTGTATGCCATTTGTGTTTTGGCTTGCCAATTGCAATGCAACTGTGATTTGTCTTAGTGAATTATTCAGCTGTTTCAGACTCCAAAGTTGTTGTTACAGGAGACAGATCCCATGAGCAAAGCAACACAGTAAAGCCTGTCCTTCCTTGGGAAGACAGCTGGCAGCCGACCGACTCATCCTTACAGCGAAGGAAGGGAATCGCGAATTTGATTGAAAGACTGAGATGTATGTGTTAGAGAATGGGAAGAGGAAGGGAGAAGGAGAGAAAGCATGTTCACTAAATCCCAGGAGACATGCGAGGAGTGAGTGAGTGGTAGGAGTAGGAATAAAGAGGAGAGAAATAACAGAGGGCTGAAGATGATAAAAGCCCTCAAAGAGGGGGGAATGGCCATAGAGACTGTGAGGAGAAAAACACTGCAGAGGCTAAAGCAACAGACAGCAAACAGAAAATCTGCAGTCATGTGGAAGCAGGAAAGCACAGGAGGTTTGACAGAGGAGGGGAGAGAAATGGGATGTGGCTGCTTCCTGTTGTCAATCCTCATTTCAACACATACACTCAGACTCACACGCACACACACCTCGCTCTCACAGTGTGACTCATTCCGACACCTCAGAAATAAAGCCTCAAGGTGACAAACATGCCCGTGTGTTTACCCAGACGCTGGGGGAGCCGGAAAAGGCAGACCGCCATCTTTTTCTGAGGGATGAACGTGTAGGCTGTTAGTCTGGGGCACGGTTCGGAGAAAATGTCTCGGCTGGTGGCTCCGAGCTGGATCGACACTGTTTGTGAGTGAGGGGATACTGCATATTACTGACCCTCCTGCTCACAGTAAGCTGTCGGTGCCACAGAGTTTTGTCTCCCTTTTAACTTTGTTTTCATCAGATGCACACCCACACATTGAGCGTCCAGGAACAGACTCTATAATGCACACATTAACTTTGCTGTCTTGGTTGTTCAAAGCCAATGGCAAACAAATCATTTACTCAAAAAAAATATAACTTCAAACAAGAAAATGCAGCTTGGAACTACATTAAAACTTAAAGATAGTTTTGGGGAAATCTGCTTCACTGCTTACAAGCCCAGAAAAGGGTGAGAAAATTGTGAGGATCTCATAACTGCACATAAAAAACAGCTGGAGTTAGTAGCTTAGCTTAGCAAAAAGACTACAAACATTGGGAAACAGCTAGACTGGCCCTGCTAACTGTAACAGTATGTAGACTCCTTGGGGATCATGTGCATGTCCTCTCTTCATACTGTCCCACTCTTTTAATTGATCTGTCTGGATTGAATTACACAAAAGCTCTGATGCAATCAATGAGTCTAACTTAATCCTAACACAAACACTCACCCACAGCTGAAATATAATCAATACCAATGATTAGTTTTACATATTAGGTTTACTACAACAATAACTACCAGCCGGGTCTCATTCATAGCTCATCAAATGCTAGCATGTCACACAGATGCAGAGGTAGAAGCTACCCTTTAGTGTCTGCATGAGACGCCCTGAGCTTTCAACAAACTCCAACATTAATGCATCTTTGTCAATATTAAATGCTCGCAGTAACTGCTCTTAGTGGAAAGAGTCCCACTGAGCCTGAAAGTCTGTAGGTCACACACAACTTTCATCCAGAAGACGTGGCTTCAATAACTGTGTGAAATTACAACTGAAACCTAAAGTGGAATAACATCTTAAAACATCTCAATTTTGCCAAGTTGTTTTGCTGTGTAAAAACCTGTGGAAACTGTGTCAGTTTCAAAGACATATACATGTGTGGTTCTTTTTTCTAAACCGAACAATACTCTTTCATGCATGAACTAAACCAAATTGTGACTATTTTACAACACAAACTGTGAGTTTAGAGAGACTTCACGCATCAAACACTGACGGATGAGATAAAATAATGTAAATCCACACTTCACCACATGTGATAAGAGTGTGTTGCAAACATTAAACCTGATTTCTGCTTCTTTCACTCATTGAACTCACAGAAGTGGCTCATTTAACTGATATGAACTCAAAATCTGAAGCCTTCTCATCCCTTTTGAGTTCTTGGAAATAAAATTAAAAAGAAATACCCAGCCATCCTAAACTGAAGGCTTGCAAACAACAACCTAAGCTACATTTTTTTCATCAAATGAGTGAAATTGGCCTTGATGACCTAAATGTCCAGTGCTACTGCATGCACTTGGAGAAATAATGAATAGCTAAGTTAACCATGATTCATGTCCCCGCCACTTAACAGTCATAACAAATAGTCAAGTATAGCAAAGACATCTACTTTTAACAGACATGATTAATAAAGAATGATCTGCCGGAGGATTCTTTTTTATATGTTAATTACAATCACTGGTCAGTCTCCTTTCACAGTTGTCATCATCTCTGGCCATTAATTCAAAATCATGCCTCATTAATATTTAAGAGCGGAGATGACTGATGGAAAGGCCCCGTGTGAGGAAGACAAGGCTGTTGTATGAATACAAGCTTCTTCCGCCGTAACAAAGGACAGCTGCCCGCATGTCCCTCTGTTTTGACACCTGGATCAAATAGTGTTTCTTTCTCTTTTTTTCAGATTCAGTAGGCTACATTGTGCCATCATGTCATAATGTCGCACATTTGTATGCATTACTCACAAAGAGGAGGCAGCATGAGACGGGGAGCAGGGAGTATGGCTCCATGAGAGGAGATGTGACACAGTTGAGGATGAAAGGGTGAGAGAAAAGGAGCGATGAAAGAGCTGCAGGATGAAATGTACTGTTTTAAAGGCCTTGCAGAAAAGGAATAAAAAAAAAATGCATAACTTGTTTTCCAACGTTTTTCTGTGGCTTGACCAGTCCTCTCAAAACCTAAACCCGATTACGAAGCACAGATGGTGATGTCACTCAGAGATCAACCCTGTCTCAGAGAAATGATTTTGTTACTGTATATAAACATTTACATTGAGCTTATTTGCATTCATAATTATGCTGCGCTGCCAACATAATAAGTGATAAAATTCTTTAAGGGAATGAAACAAGAGATTTATGTGTTTATATTCTAAAATGGATGAGGTGTAAGTTTGGGCAACAACACCAGTTTTGATCAGAAAAGGAAAAGATTGAGATTTTGGTTAAATGTTAGATCATACATTTTTTTAACCTTCACCAAATGTTGCCTGTGCCTAATAATAATCATAAAAAGCTTACTAGTGCTTTAATCACAATGAGTGGATAGTACAAGGTTGCTTATTTTGGCTGGAAACAAATGAAATGCTCTGTCAGTGAACATTTCACTGGTACATTCAGTATCAGTAAAGTTGCCAGGTATGTTAATTAACAACATTTCCCTATTACATAAATGAAAAAATGT
This sequence comes from Ctenochaetus hawaiiensis, assembly GCA_029783645.1. Taxonomy (NCBI): domain Eukaryota; kingdom Metazoa; phylum Chordata; class Actinopteri; order Acanthuriformes; family Acanthuridae; genus Ctenochaetus; species Ctenochaetus hawaiiensis. The sequence continues at coordinate 1,166,381 of JAPZDY010000020.1, forward strand.
AATTCAGTCAGCAACACGTTTCCCTCACAACAAATTTCCTGCTGCAAATTAGTTGCCTCTAAACATAGTTTCATGGAGACATGGCTGCTGCAGAAACAACAGCACAGCGATGATGTAGAACATTTCAACACACACACACGACAGAAATGGATTCATTACAGGAGAAAAGGCCAAGTGAAATTCAGCTGTCAGAGTTTTAGACACAGATAATGAATCTTTCCTCAGATGCCTGTTTAATGTGATGACAATGTTTTGTGTTGATCATAAAAGCAACCAAAAAATGAATATGTGAGCAGAAATGTGTTAAGGTTCAAATAGTCTTTGAAAACATGCTATGTCAAAGAGAATCGCTTGTGTTGTTCAAAACTCAGGGACATTTAGTTTACAGTCACATAAAAAAGGAAAGAAGCAAAAATTTGAGAAGCTGTTAACAGAGAATTTTTGGTATTTTTGCTTGAAAAAATGCATAAATTTTCCTTTAATCAATATACAAATTGCTTCTAAACACTGACTAATAGAAGAATTGGCTAAAAGTCTCTTGCTCAGACTTTTGCAAGACATGAAGGCATTTCATCCTATACTCACCAGCAGCACTCATTCAGCTCTATGACAGCTTGACAGTGCGAAACAGGAAAAAAAAATCATGACAGCATTGTCTCAATATCACAGTTTCACTGAAGAACCACACACATATACTGACTGACACGAACCCCCAGTGCATCCCTCCAGCATCTTACTCTCCTACAATCAGAGTCCATCTGCTAACAGCATGACATGCAGTGGTAACTTCAACCTTTCAGGTCAGAGAGAAGAGAGACGTGTCCACTGAAAGTGGACTGGCTGCAGCATCCTTCTTGTCTCCTTTGTGTTCAGTGCTTCATTCAGCCTGGAGGACACACACGTCAGTTTCTTCCATTAAATGATGGACGTGAACGTCCCTCCGCTCATGAATCCTGCTATAACTGACAGCTAACGTCCACACACTACAATCTAAAATCATGCAGAACCTTTCCTTGTTATAAGCTATTTTAAATTGCTGTCAGAAATCAGTCAGGCACATATGTTTGATATACTTTGAAATCTCAGCTCGGCACTGTGCAGCCTTCATATATCTAACAGCAGATGTCATTTTTAGCGAACGAGCTCCTTGAGTAAGTAACAAAGCAGAATGGCATTTTGAGTGATAATTGTGCAGAATTTTAGGGAATTCTCTATTAATCAACATTTTTGCATGCACTGCATCAGTATGAATGTATTTGATGTCAGTGCTGCAATGTTTGTCTGTCATTCAAATAGTTTACTGGCTTACGTGAGATCCATCCCTTCGGAGTTCGGATAAAAAATGACTCTGCTTTTCTGACAGCTAAGCCAGCATCTGTATTTAAACAAAAGACCCTTGATTACATTAATATTTATCGCTGGTGTCAAACTAAATTCATGTCCAAACCCTCCACATTCTTGGATGTGTTGCGGATCACGTTCTCACTCTGATGTCTTTTCATTAGAAAGCCTTCAGATGTCTTGCCGCGTTCATACTAAATGCACCTCTATCTCAGACAGGGCCGTTAATGAGGCGAGCTCCCTTTGCGCCCTGACAGCTTCGCTTTGCATTCGAGATAGCTGCTTAGTGAAAAACGAGCTGGTTTTTCTGAGCAAGACACGGTGACAGCAGATAGCGAGACTCCTCTGTGTTCTGTGGCGCCTTTAGAGCCTTCAGCTTTCTTATGCTGCACAAGGCACTCTTACTTTATCATAGCTAGCTGTTGGAATAAATCAAGCCTCAGGGTTGAGGCCTCCTGCAGCAGCCGCGTGTGTGCTGAATATGATATGAAAACCTGACAGGAGTTTCCTGCTCTCCTCATTTTTCCATACAGAGATGATGAACCTCTGCTCTCTGTATTGATGACCCTCCCCTGTTTGTACAGTATATGATGTGGGTACAATACAAAGCACAATGTAATGCAATTCAAGACACAACAGTGACAAAACATACTACAGTGCTACAGAATTTCTATAATTACCTTTTCAACACATTCTCAACCAAAATAAAAGACAATTAGCTTCGCAAAAGAGGTGTTTTTTTTGTACGGCTGCAGCCAACAATTATTTAAATTGTCTGCAACTCTACCTATTATTGTCTCAGTTAATTGGTTTGGTTTGGTCCCTAAAATGTCAGAAAATTATGAAAAGTCATCATCAAAGGTGTGTTTTGTAGCTAGACTGTTATTTACAGCTATATTCATTTTTTTATTCTGTTGATGAAAGGTGCTGTGCAATAAATATGGCCTGCTTTTCCTCCCCTTCTCTGTTGCATGTTCTAATAGTACCTGACAGTGTAGTATAAGGGTGTTTGGCATAGTGTTTATTTATGTATTATCTCACATTCATGTTTTATGATTGCTTAGCGTGCTTATAAATGATCCCCATACCACTGTAAATTTAATTTAATTATCTCTTTAAGTATGACTTTGGTGAGCAGGGACTGCAGGTGAAAAACAGTTTCTTGGCTAATAGAGCACATTTACAGCAATGTTTAAAATAAAACCGAGATGAGCAGCAAGTCAACGGAATAAAAAATCAGGGACATGGACATGTTTGTCACTTTTTGCCCGAAACATGTCTGAAATTTTTATCTGATTAAAATTTAAAATAGTTGGTGAACAACCTTTTTTTTTAATCAAACTTATCAATTAATTACCTAATTGTTTTAGCTCTCTTTTGTTTCACTGCTGCAGGACTGGATTTCAGATGTCGCACAGGTGTGAATGATGCTGTATGAACCATCTGTACATCTCACACCAGCTTTTCCCACGAGAGCAGAAACAATTAGGTATTAAAAGAGCAGCGGCTGGTAATCTGGCTGCCGCTGGAGCACACAGTATTATGTTTCACTGCTGGAGCACTGGGTGAAGTCAGCCACCGTTTCACTGTGCGAGACGGATCGCTAACTGAACTGCTATGTTTAATGTCACTGACAGGATTTAAGTTAATTAGAAATAGCTCTTCAGAGTGTTACTGGAACAATAATAAGACAACAATTGGCATGTTAGCGATTGTAATAATTTTCGTAGCAGTGAAAGAAACGCTGCCTTAAGTCATCAGCAGTCATTAATGGCTGGAAAGATAACTGCAATACTCAGTGTGTTTCTGAAGCTGTTTTTAGCACGCTGAAATGATGGAGATAACCGTCCCACCACTTCTCATTTCTCCTGCGGCTCCAGTTTTCTGCTGATTACAGCTGCTCTCGTTTATCCCAGCTGTTTTTAAACCTCTCAGCAACCACGCTTGAAGAACTGTTTTTCATTCAGATTCGACTGCTGCAGTGTAGTGTGATGTTCATCATTATGTCAGCGACTGTTACAGAGCATGCAGTGTGTTTTTTTGTGTGTGTGTGTGTTGTTGTTTGTGAATGAATATAGCCAAAACTAAACTGCATGCTGAGATAAGAGTGAAGCCTGTACCTGAGGCCTCCTTTATGCTTTTCATGATTGTCTACAGCATTTTTTTAAGAGCTGAATAAATTATTGGGTTATTATTTTATGCATAATACTGCTGTCAGTTTGTGGGAGTTTCCTCTGGTTGCATGGCAACTCAAACTGAGGTGACTCGCATTTTTTGAATTTGACACCATTGATGCACAACATGATGGATGTCTTATGAAGGAGTTTGACAGACTCTCTGAAGTCAACCGTGACCGTGAAAGTTTTTTGTTATTTTAAAGAATTATAAGGTTGTAAGGCAGCCATGTTTAAGCCAATAAGCTGCTCTGTGTCTGTTAACAACTGCTTAGTCATCAGCCCTGCTGAACATTCATCGACTGTGATGCTCTTTTTCCACCTCAGACCGACTCAGTGTTTTCGAGTCTGAATGAGCTTACTGTTTGACTGCCAGCTTCTCCTCAGAGAGACAGGCAGAGAAAAAGTGTATGTGTGTGAGTGTGTGGGAGGCAGTCACACATCCCAGGCAGGGATTTTCAGAGCAGGAGTGTGACCTTCCCAGTCTGATCCTGCCAGGTTTGAGAAACACAGCCACAGCCCCTGTAACATTTACAACAGAAGGAAAAAGACTGACAGGGGGAAAAGCACTCATATCTTTTGCTCATTCAAGCCTAAGAAACACTGCTTAGTATCATTATACCATGAAATACGTTATTTTAACTTCTATGTATAAATTAAGCGATTTCTGACTATGGAACAGGAAAAACTTTGTAGTAATTTTGTAAGTTAAAGGTGAATTATATATAAACTTAATACCAAATTCTAAAATTCCTTATAAGGTCAAATTAGTACCTTGTTAACAGGGTTGATGTCATAACTGTCCTGTTTTTCAAAGAGATGAAAATGTTCCCATATGTGAGTTGACCCAGATGAACTGAGCTTACTGCATAGGAACATATTATATTATATAAATTACACTTTTACAGCCATGGTTCAATGTCTTTTGCATAGAAAACGAGTTCCATTTTGTTTTCCATTGCTCTTTACACTGGGTACTTTGCTATACTGTGTTCAGTGAGATAAAAAAACATATACAGATTTTGTAAATATAGATGATGCACAAAGACTGAGTTGGCTGATTACACCTGAACTAATACTTATATTTGCTGGTTATTTGGAGAAATCCAAGGAGGTGATGAACTGGTGGGATGTAACAGCTATTTTCTGTACATTCTACAGAAGTACTTAATAATTTGATAGTCTCGTTATGCAATGATACTATGATACATTGTTTTTTTAACTAGCAGTGTTTTGTAAGCAGTGTCAGGAATAAGAACTAAGCTTAACCTACAAAAGCTTAAATAAACACACATTATTTCAGAAGCGCAGAATCCTGTGAAATAACTTGTGCTGAAATAGTTAAACGACTGAGGAGTTTCCCACAGCCATGTTTGATTTCCTCTTTTTGTACATGTTTGATAATGAAAAATCTTAAAATGTGACTCCAACAAACAAAGCTCTTTTCACTTAGGGACGCTACACTGGTGAAGCAGCAGGGACTGAACAAGAGACTGAATGAAAACTGGAAACAACATGAACTTTCTGGAAACACCAAGATCAGAGGCATAGACAAGACTGCAAAAGTGTTCTGGGAAATAATGATGGATATTTTTACCAGATTTTAATATTTCAAAAGACCAAATAATTAAATGAAAGTAAGCAGAAGAGTAATGGATAACTAAAAGGACTGTTAGTTGCAGCTGAAGGTGATATAAAAGCCATTTAATTAAAATATGCTTTACCTTTTTGACATTTGTTGGTGTCCTTATCAAAAATTGGTAAATGGCACAGTTACGCAAACACGCACACACACATACACTTACAGTGCAGTTGTGTGTTTGTGGTGAGATTAGAGGCCTTGAAAAGCGCCATTCTGTCTCTGACTGCTGACACTCAGGCATGATAAAGAACACAAAGAGATAAAAACCAAAAGCGAGATAAAAAGGCGAGGTTGTCTTGTCTTGTCCGAAAAAGACACAGTGCAGACTCGAATATGAGCCTTGAAAGACACTTATCACAGATCATTTTGACAAAAAAAAACGGTTGTAAAAGGCAGAAAGCCTGTGTTTGTGGTTGTAGAAGCTTTGAGAGGAGCAAAATTTCATTTATACAAGGGGACATAAACTACAAAATCTATTTTAAAACCTTTTACTGATCTTTTTTAGTTTTCTGAGAACAAAATCAGATCCTTCAAATCACAACTCATAACATAATCATTTCATTTTTATGTTTTGGGACCTTTCTTCTCCCATTTGTTTAGTTTACCTGAAAATGTGTTCTTATTCATGATTATTTATGAATAAAAGAAACTGTATGACTCTTTTAGTGCCCTGCATCTTTAAAAATTAATTAGTGAGAGGGTGAAGACAAACCACTCTGAGACATAACATATCTTATGCATTGCTTACAGCCTGTCAGACTAAAAATGGCATCAATTTTCTAAGCACTGAGAAATCACTCTGGGATGAATTTCAATAAAAGCTCTGTAAAATGCAAAAAACAAGCCTGGTCACTCTTTGTGCCATGCTATGGTCGAGCTCCAAATCATGTTCATCAGTTTGAGAGCCAGCTTTGACTCTGATTTACATCCAAGTCCGCCTTCTATTTACAGCAGTCGTGGTTTCGACTAGTTTATGAGGCAACATGGCAGCTTCATGGAGGGAGCGGTCTTAAAGAGAGGCAACCTGCCCAGCTGCTCCTGTCCAACTCTCCATTCAGCATGAGCAGCTAACCAGCCCTGGAGGGCAGCGGTATAAGGAGACAGCAGCGGCACAGATGCTGGCCACATCTGGTGGGTTGATACGACTGAGAATTGCACCATCGACACAGTCAGAGGTGAAGGAGAGGAGAGGAGCGCCTGTGAGTGTTTGAACGCATGACAATGTACTTCACAAAAGCAAAATCCAGGAGGGATTTAAATTAAATTCAGGGGTGGAGACATTAATACTCTTTTGTTTACTTCCTTACTACTTCTGCTTTCAGTTTAGCAGAGGTCACATGGACAAACACCTCTGTAGAAACACGAGAGACCAATAGACCAATCAAACAGCAAGCTGAGATAACAGTCTTCATCAACAACCATGAGAGTGAGCCATTACTTTCACTCAATGATTATAATAATTATAGATGAGGATTAAATGTATTTTTTTTTTCAGCCAATAGTCCAAAACCAGGGGCATTCGCTGCTGTAGAAGACAAATAAAACAACAAGGTCTGCCTGTTCCAGTACATTTTTATCCCTGTTTCATTGTTGTATCTGTAAAGTCACAACTTTTTTTCTAATCAATAAAATAAAGAAAATAAGCAAATATTAACATTTTTTCTGTTGTTTTTTGCAAACAACAGCAGTTTGAAAGATTTACAATGATCTTTAATATACTTTTAATCCTGTAGAGTCCAAAACAGCAAGAAAAGCAAATTATTCATTTTGGTGATATGACCAAACTGTTTGAAAAAGTTGCATAGTTCACCTTTACTTAGTCAAGTAAGAATTTCAGCACTAATAAGAACATATTTCTGGATTTTATTTCCTCACCAACAGGCCTGCTGCAGTCCACCACAAGTCTAAAGAGATCAGATGAAGTGTATCACTTACTGTTGTTTGTGATTGAGCTCTTCCTCCTTGTTCACCAGGTCCTGTTTGAGGTTGGCCAGCATTTCCACAGAGACGTCCACCTGTCGAGAGAGTTCAGAGGCCTTGTCCTCCAGGTCCTGCTTCTCCTGGCTCAGCCGCTCGCTCTCCTGCTTGGCCCGCTCCAGTTCAGAGCTCTTCCTCTCCAGCTCCGCCTGAAGACGACCGACACGGGCCGCAATTTTCTGCTCCACCTGGAAGATCAGAGGCCCTTGAGTCGCCACAATCACCACAGTGTATGAAGCAAAACTAGCCAGTCTAATGATGACATTAACACACGAGTAATTACCACAGTATTTGACAAAGACTTTTGTCAGCAAATTTCTTCACTTATCAGACTTACAGCATCACTAGTCTAAAGAAGATAATTTATTCCAAGAAACTGAAGACTGCTTAAAGTTCTCATAATATGATCTAAAGGCACAAGAAGACAGACATGACTATGACAGCCAGTGATAATTGAATTCAGACTAATAAGAAATTGTTAAACTGAATTTGAATTAACTTGAAATAACTCATTGAAAGAGCTTAAAACATGAAACAGCCTGGTTTTTGTCTAAAAATTTTGACTTTTCAGTATGAAAGTCTTTGATAAATGTTTGAGTGACAATTCAACATATTGGTAGTTCAGTCACGCCTCTTCTAACCTAGAAAAAACTGAAAATTTACACTTTTCTATAAGCTAAACACTTCAACACTGTAACTTAAGTCCTTAATTAATTTGGTTCTCTAAATGTGGTCGGCGAAAAACTTCCTGATTACATTTTTACAGCCACTAAGATCCCCGCAGGAAACATGTTGCTCCCATTTTAGCTTCATTAGCTTCTGATAAAATGTAGGACTGATTTTAACTGATAAGTCTCAGTGCATGAATGTGATGAGCTCATTATTTCCCAAATTTTGCTCAAGATTTTTTACAGAGACTGAGAATGTTAGTAAGAGAGCTGCTGGCAGATTAATGTCAAACTCAAAGACAAAGACAAATTGTCCTTCAGGGTTTTTGTATTGTGCAATGGCAATAACTCACCTGTGGAAATAAGCTGACAACCAAGAAACAGTGTTTGAATGTTGGAGAGCTCTTTAAGCCACCCACCCGCTAGAGAGATGAATTTATTCAGTGGTAGAGTGTTGAAAATATGAATATTTGAAATATGGAATGCAACAATCTGAGAGAATGAATATGATGTCCACAGTTTTTAGCACTGCTGACTGAAAGCTATGATCCTCCTAATAAACTGTGTTTGGTTGCAGTATAACCTATAGCTATAGGTGACAGGAGCAAGCACAGCTACTCAGCATCACTACAATAAACCATAAACAGCTAAGAAAATTGGCAACATTTTGTATTTTTAAAGTATTCTCTGATAAATTAGTGTGAAAAATTGAAAGAAAAAAAAAAGTTTGACCCCGGACAGATTCTTAATGGACTCTTAACAACCACAGATTGTCAGTAGAAATAAAATGTTTTAGTGGATGTAATAAAGACATTCACTGTCGCCCCAGAGGATTAAATTGCAGGCACTACAACCTTATTGCAACGTTCACGATCTACTGGAATAATTTCAAAACATTTTGAAACAATTTGGTAAGTACTGATCATTTGCAAAGCAAATATGTAAAAAAAAGAGCACAGGTTTAAAAATACAGAAATTCTGCTTCATGATGTTTTTGTTTTTAGGCAATTCCAGTGAAATTTTGTGTCTTTTCCTTTTTCTATGAATTCTCACGATGCATGTATGCACAGAACATTGTAACAATCAAAATAACACCTATTTACATAGTCTGTGTAAAGGGTTTGACTGTAGATAATGGCTGTATGTTAATGTAGCTGTATGTGTTTATGATGATCCTGTTTACCTCCTCAGAAAGCTTTTCCAGCCTTTCATCCAGCTCCAGCCGCTCAAACGCCCGCGCCTTCAGCCTGGCCAGGCCTTCCTCATAGGCCGCCTCCACTGCACTGGCTGCCACATTAGCTGCCACTGCTACAGCTGTGCTGGGGTTTCCATGGGGACCCGGGTCTGTGGATGTCATGGCTTTCTTCATAAAAATCTCCCCCAGGGGAAACTCCACATTGGGGATATATCTGGCTGCTGTGTTGGAGTTAGCCGGGGTCAAACTCAGGTCGTCCGCACAAGGAAGCTCACGACAAGGGAAGCGTCGCTCCTTTAAAGCTGAAGGCCGGAGGGGCTCGAAGGGGTCGTTGTTGTTGGCAGGTGTGAGTAGAGCTCCCTCGGCCACTAGGGGCAGCAGAGCAGCGGCATCACACACACTGTTGGATTTAGAGAGGACGTAGAGGGTCTCGTACGTGTGGTTGTACTCCAGGTGGGCACGTAGGGACGACAGGCTTCGGAAGCGCTTGTGCTCCCCGCAGCGAGGACAGCGGTATGGCAGGTCCAGAGAGGCCATGCCGTGCAGTAACTGCCGGAGGAGAGGGGGGCGCTCACGAGGCACAACCGCGGTGCCAGTATGAGGGCAAAGAGGTCACACACCTGACAGATCCTCTCATGGCGGAAAAAACAGGGTGACTACGGCAAGTCAGCAGGAGGAAGAAAGATCCCAGAGGAGGAGCCCAGCTCAGTCACACGACCACACATAGTGGCAACATTCAACCGGTCGTTTCACTCCATCTTTCATGGTTCTCCTGCCTGAGGTCCTAAAAACAGAGCAGGAGATTATAAAAGAGTTTCTGTGCTTTATACTGTGAATTTGGGTGGAAAATTGGATGAGAATCAACTGGACAACTAGAACAAAATCGAGTTAAGTAAAATGTAGACACAAAGAAGATAACGAAAGGTTAATTTGATGCACAGACTGCTAAACTGTATATTAGGAAAAGAGCTGTTGGAGCTTTATTTCTACAAATAAATCCACTTTCTCCTACAACAAGACCCACTAAGTTTGGTTTTTCTTTTACAAACTCCTGTTAAACAATTTGCTGTTCTTTCATTTAAGCAAAAAAAAAAAAAAAGTGGAAAATTGAAATGCAGTGAAACATTTGTCACTTATAAACAAAGGAAAAAAACAAACAAATTCACACATTTCTATTCAACTGTCAGTCAACAAAGAAATGAATCCTTTTAAAAGTGATATTATCATTTTGACACATATTAGTAAAATGTGATTTTTGGCAGTTGATCTCTCAATATTTACTACTGCAGCTGTCTGGACTCAACACATCGCAGCCAGCTGTCTTGAACTCCCTAAGTAGGAATATTGATCTGTAAGTTTAGTGGTGAAGAAACATGAAACTTGTATTTCACTAAAGGTTCCAAAACAAACTCCTGCACTTGTACCCTGAAATACACAGAGGAAGGCTAAGGGAAGACTGAGGAAGAGGAAATGGCTCCATTAGTGAGAGTGCTTGTTAGCGCCAACATCCATCTTCTGGTTTGAAGTCTACGAGGTCAGCTGGACAATACTCCAAGTCCTATACAAGGGGATCTCTTATCTCACTCAGAAACTTTAATATCTGCTGTGTGTTGTGTCCTCTTTATCCGGCCTTTGCCTCTGCAGTTTCCTGTAAGCCTTTGATGCGGCATCATATTTTTACTTCTGCAGAAAAGTGAAAAAAAGATGAGTCAATTACTTCCACACTAAAAGATAAACAAAGCAATTCGACTGTTCTTTCTGAATAACAATGAACCTTGCATTCAGAAGACTGAGGAGTCGGAGTCTGGTGGCAGAAACCATCATGTAATTTATCACTTCTGTCTGCTTCTCAGATGCTGAGCAGTGTCAAGCTGCTGCAGGAACACTGCGTCACTGTTTTTATCCAATTATTCAGCACTTGATGCCTGTGGTGAAGTAAAAATTCAGCAGCCTCCCCCCACTTTCCCTGCATCAGGTCCTCTAATTAGAGTGCAATTCTTTAATCAAGCACTGTACTGAAAAATAGTTTGCAAGATCATCTCTAAGGTCAGTCTCAGAAATCAATCCACTGAAAACCTGAGGGGAAAAACAAAAAAAAAAGATAAAATAACATACTAGAAATATAGCTAGCTCCAGATTGCTCCAAACAATATACACAGTGTAAATTCAGCTGGGTGTTTCTATGGTGTAAAGACTCCCTGTTAATAGCAGAAAAAAACTAAAATCTGGCATACCAGCAAAAGATCAAAACATTTCCCTTAAAACATTTTACACGTTTAATTCCATTTATACAATTGTGTGAGTAGTCGACTCTGATTGGCTGCATGCAGGGTGTCCATTAATGCTTGACAGAGGACACCTGCTGAGCAGTTGCAGTCAAACTGTCTGTTCACCGCTCTGAATTAATGTGCTGATATAAAATATATATATATATATATATATATATATAT
>JAPZDY010000020.1:1177927-1193625 GCA_029783645.1 Ctenochaetus hawaiiensis
ATATATGATAAAAAAATTATATATATAATAAAAATTAATATCTCTTTTATAAAATCATAATCCTTTGGTGCCTCATCCTCTCACCTCTAAGGTTCATCCTATTTCCTGGAGTAGTCGACATCATTTTCATTGAATCAGGAGAGCAGGATGACATTCTTTGAGGTGTTCTTCAATGCATATTTGGCAGTTTTGGCTTCTACGTTTCTGTTAATTTTTAATAATGAACACCCCATCAGGCATTGCCTATTACCCCATATTCTATCGAATCAAAAATGTCACTTTTGAAAACAGGTTCTTTAAAATTAATTAATTGAAATGGGCTGCTGTTACATGATATGTATATTACAATGTTAAAGAGCAATGTCACATTAACTGGCTGAACATTTCTAGAGGGAATAGTTTGCTCATAGGTCTGTAAGCTCAGCTGAACTTATCTCAGATCATGTTTAGTGTCACTGAGTCTAATAAAACAAAGATCCTGACCTAAACATACTACTAAAGTGTGAATGCACTTCATCAACAAATGACAACTTTACCATGATTTGCCTTTTTTTAAAAAGATCAGCTACCAGATGGCTAACTTAAAACACTGGACTTGGTTTAGTGTTAAATGACACATGGACGGTGTATCAAGCACAGCCTGTACAGTAGGCACATTGTCTTTCTACACGGACCATTTGGACTCTTGAAGCTGTGGTGTTGTACAACAATCTGAGACTGAAGCTTCAACCATAACAGACTACTTTCTACAGCAATGATTAATGAGAGAGGCAGTGGGCACAGACACTGGCCGTGTAAACACAAATCACAGATGCGGGCCATTCTTCACAGAGGGCTTATACACTGGAAATCCCCACAAGTCACTGAGACTGTTATTAGACGTCTGCTGAGGCTGGAAGAAGGAGTGTACTGGCAAGCCTTGCCCACTTATTAAAGAAGGAGGATCTCACAGGCACAGTCACTACACTGCAGACAGCAGGCGTTCCCATCTGCTTAAAATTACTAAGTGAGGTATTTAAGCAGGCAGGAAATGGAAGGAAGTCAGGCTGTTTGGTAGCCACATGTCATATCCTGCCAATGGAGCTCAGCTGAGAGATCCCAGAGGACTGCCCTAAATGTTTTGTTTTTTTTTGGTTTTTGAGATTAGGGAATGGTAAACACGTGTGTGCCACATGAGACACATGGAGAGCTTTGACTTTCAGCTTCCCTTATTTCTACCAGCACTCTTAGTTATAAACACATACACAAACACACAGCATCTACTACGTCTGTTGCATCTACATTGTTCAGGGCTCATGATTATGGAGTTCACATTTTTTTGATTTTATTTTAAACGTTAAAAAAATCCAGGGAAAATCACAAGACAAAAATACTTTTAGTAATTCAACATGCAGTTACTATAGTTTTATATTTACAGACCCATCAGAAGCAGCCTTTTTGTGCTACTTCCTTTATTTTACATTTACTTTTAATGAGAGGCATAATCAGAGTGGTCTTTACCATGGGATGACACTGCAAATTACAGTTAACGGTGTTCAAGCAAGCAAGACACAAGAAAGAGAAGAAGGTGAATCCCTGCAATAATTTGGAAGGACTCTTAAAGCATCAAATAAACTTGAGCTGCAACAAACTATTGTTTCATTATAGAATAATTAGATGAATATTTTCTTGATAAACTTCTTTTTTTGGTGGATGAATTATCCAAAAAAACAACTTCCAGCTGAAGTCCAAAATGATGCTGTCAAATATCTTGTCTGCTCTGATCCTCACTTTTGCTTAAAAGGTAACTGAAACAATAAATTAATTATTTAAGCAGCTGCTGAAAATCTCTTTTACGACAACACAATCCACTAATCGATTAATCCCCTTCCTCTAACCAACATCTTTATACTTAGGCAACAAGCTGCAACAACTATCCAAAGGGCCAGCTAAATCACAAACATCTGCAACAATTACAGGATATCATACACATTAAGATACTATGAGCAATAATATGGGATAGAGAGAGGCAGATCAGACCATGACAAATCTCAGTCTCATACACAACATTAGACAAGACTTACTTCAATATGTGGGGATAAAAAAAATACAATATGACTGAAACTTCTTTTAAATAAACACAAGCACAACCAAAAACCATCAGCCTCCCAAAACCAGCTGTCCCATCTGCATCCAGGATACAGTGGTCTCTGTCTTAAACTGCCTTAACACTGGACAGACATACAGGAGGTCCTTTGAGTGAACGCAGTTGGACTGGAAACAGGAAGCTCTCAGTGCTTCTTTGTCACTTATGCATTGATCAGAAGCACATCTGCCACAATCCCGGTGCCATATTTTGAGTTGTGGCACTTCTCTTGGATACAAACGTGCACAGAAAGGCTCGGTAATAATGAGTCTACAGAAGAGCCACAAATTGCAAAATATCACAGAGATTTCCATATTATTTAGTATTTAATTACAATTACAAAAAATATATGTATACAGTATTTAATTCCTGATACAACCATCAAGAAAATACAGTTTTAGCTTTGATGCTAGATGCTAGGTTTATCTTTTTAACAAGCTCAATGCACCGTGAGGCACTCTCAATGTATATTTACTCTGTTTAGTTATGTTTACTGACATTAATGGTCTCTGGCTGCTGTACGCCCAGGGTTGATGGGAATGCACAGTCATTAGTAAAGATCTGAATACTGCTTCATATTGGTACGGATCACGTTTTGGACTGACATGACAGGCCATTAGAAATATCGCTCTAATTGGTTGTTTTACTTCTGTTTCTTAAGTAACCCTAATGTACAGTCCTTTAATGGAATGACTTTTTTTATAAAGGCCCTCTGCTGGGAAACAATCTCATTTTCATTGTCAGTCAATCCCATTCAGGCTTTCAGATGGTCAAAGAGGCATTAAAGTCAGTCCAACATGATTCAGACCTTGGGCTTCACTTTGATTGTGGTTCTTAACAACAGGGGTCATGAGTGAAACCGAAGATTTTTGGACTAAAAGGCTCTTTACATGTTTACAAGGCAGTAACCTGAAGTCTGAGGGTGTTTAAAAAATGGAGGCTCATCTTCCGTGGCTGCCGGCTCTCACAGTCCTTTTCTATCACACAGAGGAAAGGTTTCTGAACATAAGGTCAGAAGGGGGTTAGAGGGGAATATTCTCAAATAGACAGAGAGGATATAGATAAAGAAAGGTGACGACAAAGAGCGAGAGAGGAGAGACAGACGGGCAGGGGGAGAGGAGGTGTAGGTGTGAGGAAGCTGCATGAATGGGAGAGACAGATACAGTTTCATGGAGATACAAAGGGGTGAAAAGATACTGCACCTTTCTAGAAATCATAAGGAAGTCATGGATGGCCAGGTGAACAGAGCATCTATAAAACAGGCTTTTTAAACTTTTTAAGTTTGTTTTTTGTGTTTGCTTTTTAATAGTAGAGCTTATAAGTGCTATTAATTAAAGGTACCTTGCTTGGTTAGTTTGGCCACTGGGAGCTTTGTTTTGTTATTATCCCTTATAAGTGCAGGAAGATACACATGTGCACAAGTTTCACACTTTTACACTGATGTGATTCATAAGCAAAGGCAACTAAGAAGAAAATGCGCTCAAATTAAACGTAAACAATAATGGTTGCAGATTAATATGCTGATAATAATGAGCTTTAATTTTCAGTGGAACTGCATTGAGATCATTTTGCAAAACCCTGACCCTTTTCAGAGCAAATCTCAATGCCAAGAAAATGTAGAGTTATTCTGGTAAACTGATTTCCTCAATCTAATTTTTTCGTAATATTTCATGCAGTTTTACATATTTTTTTTATATCTTTTGGCACTAGGAATGGAGAGACACTTCAATGGCTTTTAGAGTCAGTCAAAGTGTTGTGGCACAGCTGGAAACATCTTCCACATTTATGTCATGGAAATCACTAAAATGACATGCTTTTTCATCTGAAATCACAGACGCACATTCATATTCATTGTGTTCCTTTCCATCTGCACCTGTAGTCATTGGCTAACAGTTAGCGTGTGCAGCAGTATTTAAGCAGTTTTAATTAGGAGGTATGGGACGCTCTATTGCAGCTTTGCATTCAAACACCCTGATTGTACCTGCTGTTCTGCTGCGTCCAGCACAGCAGCAGTTTATTCACTGAAGAGCAGAAGACAGAGGCTAACACCAGTAACATCTGGTTTAAACCACAAGCGCTGCAGATCCAAGCTGGTAGACATTTTAATATTTTACCCCAGTGCTCAAGCTCAGCAGTCCCAGTGGGTGGTGATCCCTCTCTGACTCAGCCCATCCAAGGTCACTCACTTTTGAAGAATCTCTTCTACTCAGTGCGAGCTTACCGAAGTCTTCAAAAATGTGTTACTCACACTACCATCAGTCAAAAAGATGAACACACAGGTAGAGGCTTGCTACCAGTGTTCTATGTTCTTGAATACTGTATTGAATCATTTTGGCATTTTGTGATTTCTTGATTTATTAGATCCAAGCAAGTTTATCATTCTGTTTGACACATGCTTGTCTAATGTTCTGCACAGCTATGAAAACCATAGACAAGAAAGAAAATCGAGAGAGGTCCAACACCCTTAACATTTTTGTTTCAGTCTTTCTGATTTGTGTCGTGCCACTGCTTGTTTCTCAAGTTGTTGTCAAAAGAAGTGATCATTTTATTTTTTACCCTTTTGTTTGTGATAAAGTGGAAAGAGAAGATGAGTAAGAATATTTCAGATCAGTTGAGCAATGCTTGATTTAGCTGAACTAGCTTGAACCAATGTAAGAGAACCGAGAGACTAATGACGTGACTGTAACAACAGGCAACTAAACTGAGGAAAAGAGAACCGTCCAATGCTGAAGAATAGTAATAGAATAGTAGTGAAGAATAGTCCCATTTCAGTTAGCTAACTGGCTTCAGCTGCTGCATTCATGCTTCATGTGGCCATCAGGTCATTTTCATGCAGGTGATGCTCATTATGGAGGGACCAGCTCCTCCAGCAGAATCCTGGTTGCTGATGGGATCTTTCGAGATAACACTCAAAGTCAGATTTGCCAAATCTAACTCTGTTTTCTAGAAATGATCATTTCCTTGACAAAAAAGTATCTGACTGAACTGTGTTTACATTTTAAAAACAAGGCTTTTAACATCATCAGGATCAGCTGATATCACCAGAGTCATAAAAGCACAATAACTTCAGTTATTTAGTTTACTTTCTGTGTGAAAATACTGTGGCCTTTGCTGCAGTCATTGCAACAGAATTCTTAAACTCTGCACCATGTGCATAAAACATCAGGTGGCCTCAGGATACACTAATGACGTGACTGTTAAAAGTTCAGCTCTAACGGATGAACGCCAACCGATGAAACCGGTCTGAATTTGTTCATAAATAATAAAAGTCACCAGCTACAAGCAAAATGTCCCTCAGCTTCACACAATTTGGGCTCAGTGGAGCGGCTCGGGAGCGCTCTCTCGCAGTCGGGTGAGATTTATTCCTGTTTACCTGTGCTGGGCTCTCTGACATAATCTGTTTTGCTTGGAGGTGTGAGTGAGACAAAAGTGCATCACAGCTGCCATGTCGGTTCTCTGCAAAGCTTCATACAAACATGCTGCCGTGGTGGACTCGAACTACAAAGGGAGGGACAAAATATTGATTCAGGTATATAACATATTACTCTTGCTAAACTTAAGTAATACTCTGGTGCCAAATATCACGAGTGCAGGCGCTCTGAACAGATTTTCCCTGCCAATTTGCCTTCCTAGAGTCACTACTGCCAGTTCATTGCTTTTTTACACAGGAATGATGCCACATGCTGAGATGTTGCTGTCAACTTTTCATACTTTGTTTCATTTCAGTAAAACTGTAAAACTGAACCTACACTTCAGTAAGTAAAAGCATAAATTCTGCCTTTTGGATTTTGAGAGGTATACTTTTCTTCTTCAGTCACAAAGACTTTGTGATGTATTTCAAAAGGACTGTTTCCCAATGTATCAATATCATAGTATTGCTGTGTCATGATACCGTAGTTACTGTGCACAAAGTGTCATGATTTCATGCGATTTCCACCATGTGTCGGCAGAACACCACTGTACACAATACTGAAGGTGCCAAGACTATACAAGAGGTGCGACACGAGCATCAACCTACGCTTCAACAATAGAGCTGTTTTCACTGCAGGTATGAATGTGCTCCTCCCACTCCCACATTATTATTTCACAGTGAATGTCATCATAAAGCTGAGCATCCAAGTACAAAGAGAAAAGGACTGCCAGCTTTGTTACAGCAGCAAACATGGACAAGAACCCTGCAGAGCTTTGTCATCACAGTTAGAGATATATGCACAGACTCCTATATAAACTGAATGGGAGGTTTAGTGAAAGCTCCTAATGCCGCCAGTAGGCTCCTACATGAGCCACAGGACTCGAGTTCAAGTTTGTCTTTGTCTGATTTCAGACTCTATCGCAGACTCACCATCTTTTAACATAAGATTATGTGACACTGGATTTCCAGGCACTGCTTTACCACTGAGCTTTACCAGACAATTTCCCCACTATTCAACTCTTTTAGACTTGACATGAGGTATAAGGCAGCTCGCTTGCTTATTAAACATCTTCAGGCTTGTCTGACCAGCAGACAGAATGGAGAGGCATGGGTTAAAACAGGCTCAAACTGGCCAGCCTAGTGAACAGTGAGAAGTATTTAGCAACGAGACTGACAATTTTTTCTTATGAGCTGGAAAAGACTGAAAACAAAAATTAAAAAATGTTAATGTATAATACTTTCTAACTGTCAAAGCAACATTGTGCAACCTTTTCACCTAAAAATCATTTAGATCATACACTGACTTTAAAGAAAGCACCACTCTCTGCCCTGAATGCATGTTTTGCCTGATGCATTTTGGACTAGTGGGCAAGATCTCCTTTCCAGTCCTACATTACACACCACCAACTTCACTCTTCAGCTTGCTTTGAGAAGAAGCTCGCTCAGTATTCTCAGTGCAGACATCATGACAGAGAAAGAAGCTAACATTGACAGAGGAAGCAAAAAAATTAAGAGACTGACTTAGCAAGAAGCCAGACAAGACTAAATCTCAGACTGGCTTTTAGTTGTTGTTAAGAGCTCTGAGAATAAAAGCCTGCAAGAGAGACACCAAGTTGACCTGTAGGGGTGCCAAAAATACTAATTCTTGCATAATGTTGCTTTAAAAGTTAACACACAGGCAAAGGCAGACACGCCATAAAGGCTTCTTCATTTCTGTGGCAGAGCCCCAGCCAGCACCCATTGAAGCAGTATTAATATTCAGATGCCACAGTGAGACGGAGCACAAAAAGAAAGCCAAAGCTGCACAGCTCTCCCTGCAGAGACACAGAATGAGCGTCACTGGAGCTCAGGTCAGGACAAGGCTCGGATAGAGAATGAGATGAACAGACTTTCCTAAATGTGAGCTGAAGGACAGACTCATTCCCCGGCTTACCACTGTCTACTATTGATCCAAACGGCTGTTCACAGAAACAATTATCCTCCATGTATGCATATATCAACAAAAGCACACTTTCAGCACTGATTCCTGCTACATTTAGGCCTATGCACACACATAAACACACACATTTTCCAGCATGGGCCTTAGATCTTAGTTTCCTCAACAGTTAATAAGATCCACCAGTGGCTCTTTTGAATTGTTTTCATGTTTAGTTGCATTAATCTTCATTCCTCTCATAATGTATGTGCTCAAACATTTGTTCCCTCCATCAGAGAATCTTATTCTTATCCAATCTGAGCTGGATAAGTCACTGTACACTCTCAGTATCTCGTGTCCTCTTAAAAGAACACACATAAGCTTCTTATGTACATACCGTAAGCCCCCTGTGCCAGCCAAAACAAGACTGCAGCTTCTACAGAGGACGTCCGTGGGAAATGATGCAGAAAATGGCCTCTGTGATTTTTGGCTACAGTTGTGACTCTCTGAGGTCTTCTCACACTCATTAATCCTGTGCCTGTGTTAGCATGATACTCAAGTTTCTGGTACAGTAGTGGGAAATAAGTGCAGATTAAATATTTCCTATTTCAACTGGGCGACCATATGGTGCTCAATCTGACAAGACTCCAAATGAGAGAGCATTTAATAAAATCTGATAGCATGTCAATTAAAGCACATGTCATTATTCAGTGGTTTGAAAACCTAATTAAAACAATACAAATGAATTAGTGTGTATTAAATGATCGCAATTTACACATCAGTGTTTTTCCACAGTCGGTCTTTGGTCATAAATGTCCTGCAGCCAGAATCATGAGGCTGATCTTTGATCTCAAAGTGATGGTTGGCTGAACGACATTTTCATACAACAATAACAGAAAAAGCCCGGAGATGCCTGAGCCAGCTGTGCGTGTGCGTACACACACACACACACACACACACACACACACACACACAGAGTCTTTGCAAAAAACAAAAGTGAATACTGAGACAGAGGGGTGAGCTAATGATTAGCTAAAGGTAAAACCAGTTTGATCACAAGAATAGTGACACTTCCGACATGAAACTAGAAAATAATGAAATAAGGAGTTTTAAACTTCTCACAAAACTGAAACTAGTCAAAGGAGAGAGTGGTTTTGTACTGAAGAGTAAGGTTGGTGACAGATTTTCAGCAAACAATCAACAAATATTTTGATGTCTGAATAATTGTAATTTTTTAAGGAAAAGTTCAAGAACATCTCAGAACCTTCTTTTATTTGATTTTTTTTCTTTTCTTTGTTTTGTATCCAAATCTCTTAAAACTTTGAACTGTTGGTCAGGCGAAACCAGACATTTTCAAGACATTTCTGGCATTTTGTTTACAAATTGTTTAACCAATAAATTATGTTAATGATCTGCATAATAATTGGTGAAGAAAAAGTTAAGATTTACATTATTACTATGAACAAATGAGCTTGAGCTATGTCAGAGGGAGATAAAGAAAGTTGGAAGGTTTGCAGCAACAAAAATAATGATTATCACCAGTCATGATCTTTAAACATGGAGAAACTGGCCAACATAAACAGGTCAAGACAACAGAGAGAGACTCTTCAGAATGAGTACACATGTAAACAAAACTTTTGTTACCAGGAAGGATTCCTGTCTGCTGTGGGATCCTGGGAAATGAATGTGAGATTCACTGTCACAGAGTAAAGAGCTGTGCACAAATGCACACTAAAGGTAAACACAAATGCACAGAGGGACATACCCCCCCCCACACACACACACACACACACACACACACACAAAGAGGACTGTCCAATGCTGAGCACTACACAATAGACAGTAAAATATTGTGCATCAGTATGAATTCCTGTCTTAAATGAGATCATTTGGAAACCATCTGCCCACAGTGACACTGGCATTTCTGCTGAAAACTGCAGGTGTGCTATCAGAAAATCTGCTCTTGGATCAGTGAATGAAGAAGGCATAGAGTCCACACACATGCATGTATGTTGCATGTGCATGCATGTTGTATACTGCTGCAGTACAGGCAGGCCTACACAACTCTTAATGGCTCAGTAATTTTATGACAATAACCGTCACTTAACAAAAAATCCCATCAACATGTTCTGTTTCCTGATTTTCCTCTTGTAGTGAATTCTCCTTTTTTTCTGCATGACTGCTCCAACTTTCCACACATCTGATTCCCACAAACACAGCAGCATATAGGCTAAGGCTCACCGACTCTGAGGCAGATTTCTTTTGCACTGTAGTCACGTGACACTTTCCCAAAACTCCTGCGACCCTCTCTGTTTGTCACTTTAGTAGTCTGCTGTCTGAAGATGTGACGCTCATCAGGAGAGTTTGTGGTGTCCCGTGTGAATATTGTTATTAGGTTGTGATCATTACACAGTCATGATTCCCTCAGACACTTTGCCTATTGAATCCAAGCGCGCCCAGAGGAGTGTTTGATGACAAAAACGTGCATAAAAACTCCAGTCTGTGTAGATCACTGCAAGAAAATAAGAAATTTACAGATGCTTATTCTTTTTGCAAAATGTGTATATTAAATAACGCCGCATTAATACACTAAAAGGGCCAGGTTCGGTGTGTGTTACAGGCTAAGCATACACATTTAACTTGGAGCAGATCTAAATAACAACAGCAATAGCAGGTACAATCCCCACACATCCAGGCCAAACAGGCCGGTCAGTCTCCCGTCGGCCTGAAAAGCTGCTTCAGGCTCTATATTGACAACCAGCCTGTAAATGTGACAGTAAACATTAGCATAATCGGCGCTAAAACACATCACGGCTCCTCGTATCTGCACTGCACATGGATCAATCGCGCGCGGCGTATCATGTGGGTGTGGACGAGCGGCATCACCAAATGTCATCATGGAGCTATAAACGCCACTGTTTAAACGACATAAACGCACGAACGGGCCCGGTGTCAGGTTAATTCACATCGGTGCCGGAGGCGGCAGCCGTACCCTCTCGGAGGTAAGGGCGACATGCTGGCACGCACGATTTTCTCATGTTTTCACAGCGGCACGGGCTCATCGCCGGAGCCGGACGTTGCATAAATGTGCTGGTGCTGCACAGGAGCAGCGGCGTCAATGGAGCGATAACACACACACACACACACACACGCACAGAGACACACACACACACACACACACACGGCAAGGCAAATGCGATTGCACGAGCGGGCTTTGAAAGAAATTAAAGAAATGTGTGATTCAACTCACCTCTCAATCTTCTCCCCATTTCTTTTTTTTCCGCTCCAACCAAAGAACCGCTCGAGCCTTCACTGACGTCACGCAGCCCCTCTCTGCAGCAGAGAGCGGCGGGCCTGCAGAGGACGACCAGGGAGGAGAGACGGAGAGAGGGAGGAGAGAGGCAGAGAGGGGGGAGAGAGTGAGAGAGAAGGAGAGAGAGAGAGAGAGAGTGAGAGAAAATGCTTGAACAGATGCAAAACATAAATCATGAAAACACATCCCTCCCTTCCTCTGATGGAGGAGAGGATACTGTACCTGTGACGAGGTTGTGGGTGTGGAGAGAGATGACAGGCAGGAGGAGGGACAGGCAGACAGACAGACAGATAGACAGAGTATGTCCCCATTCATCCGGCTCAACATTACAAGCTGCAAAGACCATTTTGGTCCTGCTAGCCGCTAGTCTGCTTTATATGTGTATGTGTGTGTGTGTGTGTGTGTGTGTGTGTGTGTGTGGAGGTTGGCATCATGTGACATGTAGCTTTCACTATTTAGAAGGGGGGGCTTGAGGAGTCATGCACTTCATGAACCATCAGGTGTTTGTTTTCTTTAGGGCCACAGCAAAATTAGAGGTAGTCCTAAAGATAAATGTCAGTTTTTGATTAGAGCTAAAAGTTCTATGTGTAACATTTTAGCACCAATTACAGTGCAGTTCTTCAAAGCTCTCATGACTTTATTTAAGTGTGCCTCAAAAATGTGGTCAAATCTGCTTCAGTCTAAATTGATGGGTCGCATATAAAGTTAAATTTTTGTTGTCAAAAGTTTGCAAAAGCAGAACAGGAGCACCAACAGAAGGAATAACTATAACAAAAGGCATGCTTTATAAAGAAAAAAGATAAAAAAAAAAAAATCACAGGAGCAAGTAGCTGCACAATAGAATCGTAAAAAAAATCGAAAACTAGAATAAACAACAACAAAGAGGGAAGCAGGTGGAAATAAGGCAGGAGGGAGACAAGGAAGCAGCAGAAACAGGATCAGGGAATGAAGACAGAATCAGGGAATGGCAACAGATGAGCTGTCAAAGACAAAAGCGAAACATGAAGACAATATACACACTGGGAGTAATGAGACACAGGTGGGGCAATCAGCACAGGTGAAACATTCAGGAGAGATAGGTAATCACAAGGGGAGAGAAACTTGACAGGATATGGGTAAATAAAAAAGACAAGACAAAGAAACAGGAAGTAACTAAACTCAAAACTAATACTTATCCTACAAATCATGACAGTTTATGGTGTACAGATCCTGTTTGGTCTGGTGGTCAGTATTCCTTGTTTTCACCCAGGAAGCCAGGATTAAACTCTCAGTATGGGAACAGTTTTTTAATTTTTATCGGTCAGCATTCATTACACTGCCATACACTCTAGTGCTTCCACTTTAAAAGGGGTTTTAACTTAAACTGTGTGTTTTTTTAAAAAACAAAATTGAAAAACATTTGCTGTAGTGGCCACAGGTGGCTAAGATTACAGAGACAAAAACATCATGTAACAAATAAAGAAATATCTACAAATCAGAAAACCGAATCAGTGATGTCACTTTTTATCTGTCCAAAGTTTGCAGCATTATCTAGTAGCCAAAGTAAGCGAATGTCACACCAGACCAAGTGAGAAAGAAGCAGCTAGAGTGTAATACACTGAGCAAGCATGAGATTTATAATGTATATGTATTTGTAATGGGATTTAACATTGAATTTGAAAGACAAAAGTGTTATTTTGTTTTCCAAAAGTTATTTACCTTTATCAGAATGCAGATCAATAGAAAAGCTCCTCAGGAGCTCCAGTGCTTGCTGGGTCAGATGGGTTTTTGTAATTTACTACTTGCAGAGTTTTTTGGGACTTAGTACAACCAAAAAACAAACATCAGCTGGATTCTTTCCTGCAGACTAAATGTAGTCCTTTGGTTCTGTTTGTAAAATCCCCTTCTGAGATTGCTTTTAATGGAATATATTTATATAAAATTGTGCTTTTTACTGATCACACTAAAGTTATATCATTTCAAACCAACACATATTGACAGTTCACACAGTATTCCACTATAGGAGTATTTTCCATTCTTTATTTCTTTATATTTTGTCTATCTTTATCTTTTATCTTTTACCTTTTGTATGTAAGCTAGTTTACCTCAAATGTTAACAAGTTGCTCTCTACAGTGTTGTATGTGCACCATACTTGATCTCTCAATGGGAAATCTTGAAGGTAAAAGGGGCTCGATAACATATTTTTCCCCTCTGCCCCTCACACAGGTTGAACTGGCCATCGTCTTATACCATTGTAAAAAATTAATATCTTCGGGGTTTTGACTGCAGGTGATTTGGCCCTGGGAAACTGTGATGCCAATCACTGTTTTATTAATGGATCAATCAAGAAAATAATGGTCCTGACTGTTGACATACAAGATCATCATTAGTTGCAGTCCTCTTTGTTGTTTTTATGTATCTCTTGGATAGTGGGAAATGCAACAAGACTTAGACAATCATGTTTGGAGATGAAAATTTGTTTTCCAACAATAATTATTAGCTGTAGGTACTAAAAACTTGTCAGATATGGTATCAGCAGCATATTTCTTCGTTAGTCCTTGACATCACAAAGCAAGAGAACACTGTGGATCTTTGTGTATGTACGTTGGTGTAGCTTTTGGAACTAATCACGTTAAGTTGTTGTGTGTTAAAAATTAAGAGAAGGACAAGGAAACAAATTGCACAATTTTAAGGCTCTTGGTGCTTCACTCTCCAGCTGATGTTTTGGTCTCATGTGTCACTGCCAGAGGATATTTTCTGCACCAGTTATTAAAAATAGTTTGCAGCAACTAGTTTTAGCCTTTGTTGTGCACTTTATATGGCATCGATCAGACCTATTTGACCAGATGGAGCGTACAGTGTCACTGAACTGATGCCACATATAAGATATAGCATGTTAAGCAGTTGTGTGTTTGTAACTCAAACTGAGTTGTAATTTCAATTATTTAAAATGATGTGAACCAAACAAGACTATTTTCATAAAATGAAATTAGGAGTGTTGATGATAAGGATAATTGATTAAGGATCATTGTGATATTCAAAATTGAAATATTGCTATTGGGTTTATAATAAAAATTTGATAATGTTGTGCAAAAAGTACAACATTTCTCATATAATTTCCCTTTCTGACATTTTTGCTTGTCATTGAAAAAGCAAGAAAGTTAGGTGATTTTAACTTAAAAATAAAATATATATATATTTTTTTTAATATTTTCCTTCTCAAATAGATATTGGATCCGTAGCACAGGAGGTAGAGCTGGACAG
Source organism: Ctenochaetus hawaiiensis (assembly GCA_029783645.1). Lineage (NCBI taxonomy): Eukaryota > Metazoa > Chordata > Actinopteri > Acanthuriformes > Acanthuridae > Ctenochaetus > Ctenochaetus hawaiiensis. The sequence goes on from JAPZDY010000020.1 coordinate 1,191,937, forward strand.
TCAGTGGTTTGAACCTCCAGTCTGGGTGTCGAAGTGTCCTTGGGCAAAATACTGAACCCCAAATTGCTCCTGATGGCTGTCCAATCAGTGTGTGAATGTGTGTGTATGAGTTCCTGATGGCTGACACTGTGTGGAGACACCACCTGCTATTGATGTGTAATGGGTAAATGCTGGCTTGTGTTGTGAAACGCATAAAGTAATCAAAAGATTAGAAAAGCACTGTATGAATGCAGTCTATTCACCATGAACCATACTGTTAATAGTGTTGTTACAATTTCTTCAGGCCACAATAATCATGCTGTAAAAATCTGATATTGTGGCAGGCCTAGTTACAATAACAACATTTTTCAAGGATCTTAAATCCTAGATCTCACACAATCTTAGCATCTTTTATCAGATAAGGTCCCCGTTTTTATTACACACAGATGTAAATTTGCCCATTAGAAAGACTTTTTAAAGTATTTGAACCAGAGTGTCTGAGTGGAGGAGCATATAAGGGCAACCTGCAACACTTGCACTCTCTGATAATGTCTCAGTAAGTGGGTGAGTTTGAATAAAGTTCTCTTTTTGTTTGATGATGTATTACAGAAATATATGAATTACCTCTTTATGTGGTAAAATATGTAACTTAAATGAGATGAGGCTATTAATTATTGAGTGACTTTACAGTGTAAAGTTTGATTTGATTGCTTAGAAATAGCTCCAGCCACAACCAGAAAATGTGTGTGACTGTGTGTGTCTGTGTGTGTTTTTGTGTGTGTGTGTGTGTGTGTGTGTGTGTGTGTATGTGTCTGTGTGTGTGTGAGAGAGAGAGAGAGAGTGTAAGTGAGAGAAAGAGAGAGAGGACGATATCCAGAAATCCCATTTAGGAGCTCAAGCACCACTTACTGGCCAAAGACAAGAAATACACCATGTACAGGCTTCCCTTTGAAAACACTGTGATTCTACTTATAACAATTCAACAACTGTATATATTATCATTTAACACTGACCATCTGGCCTTAATTTCAACTTTAAATCAGTAATATTGGTCCTGTCAGGTAAATATTTGTACTACATGTTATAAAACGTATGAGAGTACAGTAAATGCAACTCCCTCTACTCATGGAAATGGGATTTATTTTGGACCAAAGAGGCTTTTAAACACACAGCTGTTTGTTAGAAATCATTTCTATTTTGTTGTAAGAGAAAAAAAAAACATAATAAAGAACAAACTCACAGCTTTCATCAGTCATGTCATAAATTAGAATGACTAAAAACTCTTTGCATCATTGCTATTGAGACAAATGACAGAATAACAGTTTTCAACATAAACTGACACAAATACAATGAAGTACAAGTTGTCAACAGACAATAACCCTTTTTTCTGTGGTCTGCTACATCAGGATGCCAAATAAAACCAAGCGAAGAAACAAACCAGTTTTTCAGATGTAGTCTAGGGTGGTTATTTCACAGTGATGTCTAAAATGTATAAATCATGGCTTAATTTTGAAGCTGCAATTAAAAAGTCTAAGAATTCATTTAGTCCACTCAACTTTAGATTATTCTGAGCAAGTACACAGAACATTAAGGTGTCAAATGGGCCATAATTCATCACACTCCTGTAACTGTCAAATTATTCATGCCAAATGTCAACATTTTCTTCACTAATTTCCTCACACTCTGTCCCTTTCCTCCTAACTCCCTAAA
>JAPZDY010000020.1:1215883-1237735 GCA_029783645.1 Ctenochaetus hawaiiensis
TATCTATCTATCTATCTATCTATCTATCTATCTATCTATCTATCTATCTATCTATCTATCTATCTATCTATCAAGTGCACATCACTATAATTTCAATTTATATATATTTTATTACATATTTACACAATGCAACTCAAATTGTACAATGTTTTCTACTGATATCTAAAAGACAATGCTAACATGATGTTAAGCAGGCATGTTTTCACCATCGTAGCTTTGTATGTTAGCATGTAACACAACTGCTAATCAGTAATAACACAAACTAGAGCAACTTGCATGTAAAAATAAACAGAATTGCTTTAAGTCTCTGTTGAGTAAATTGACAATCACATTACTCCAGCTTTATTGATTCTGTTTGTGGTGGCTAGTATTACTTTCATAACTGAAGTAAAAGCTTTTTTGCCCAGGGAAAAGTAAATACTCTTCTTTAAACTGTATATGTAACCTCTAGGCCGTGTTATTTTCAGGTTCTCTCCTGGACAGGGTGTGGGAGTTTGGCTTGCAGGTGGGTGCCTGATAGAGTTGAAGAGGCAGTGAGGAGTGACTGCCCTCTGAGATTGCTGCCTGCAAGATGAAGGATAGGGTGGACAGGAATGTCTGTTCTGTATTTTCTTATTTTGATTTTTCAGCATCACTCTCCAGTATTCAGTAGTGTTGTAATAAGAAAATGGTATGCTATGCTGACATTACTAAGCTAATCTAACCCAGTAATACTGAAAAATCCAGTTATGTCAAGCTGCATTGAGCATATGTGAGACATACAACACAAACATACAAAAATAAAAGTATTACCTTTATCATATTCTCCATTTTGCTTCAGACAAAACTGATAAACATCAAAGGTTAAAATCTACAAGCTGTGGCACACTGTGTGCAGAACTGTGCAGAAGTCAAGCTATTGACAAAAACTAAAGGCACATCAATGCATTGTATCACATCTAATTTGTGTTCTGTCCATGTTAGTTTAAAAATTTATATTTTTTTGATGAGTATGAGACCTAAGGCTTTGCCTAAGGACCAGATGTGACCAGAGGACATGCGGCACTAATTCTGACAAAATCACAGTTATAATTTGTCATTCTAATCATACAATCATGCTTTTGTTTTGAAAAGCATATTGCAGTCCTGGTGTAAGCTGAATCAGATAGATGGAGACTTTCACCCATTACTGGAAATCAGTAGCCAGTTTCTGTCCATCTATTGATTTGCAAAGGGAATTCTAAACTTAGTGAACAGCACAGCTCCAACATTTTTTTTTCCTATTTTCTCAGTACCTTAACAATTAAAAACCCAGACCAACATTTGTCTCAGTAAGAAATTAAGTGTTAGCTGATTTTGGCATTGTTTCCACATTGCTACTCAACGCCATAAAAGACAGCCACTTAACACTTTTAATTCTTACTCTAAAATGAAATTCATCTCTCTTGATGTACAGTAGCTCCTCAAAATCTCAATGCCTTGGCAATCTGTCAACCAACTATGCAACCCACACTGTTTGCGAGTAAATAATAGAATAACCTGATCCATACCAGGAAATCCACTGAGATGCAGAGGCTGCCATTGCTATTTGAAACAAAAAAGAACTTAAAACCTACAATGATCTGGAGATGTTATGCAGGAAAGTAGATCTACAAGGCAAATGCAAAAATCCTGAGATTTAAAGAAGTAAGATAGGCTACAGCTTTTCCTGCATCCATATAGTAATTGAATGCATGTGTATTATACAGTACATGCATTTACATTCAGCCTCAAGTGCTGTGTTGCACTTTTGGCTAATGCCTCATTAAGTTTGTGGATGCAAAGCAGATTTTTTGGAGCAATCCTACGAAAGCCAGGGTTGCACAAGAGCTGGAGAAATCCATCTGCCTCCCCCAAATCACATTCTGACATGTCTCACAGTCAAATCTCCCCCCAAGGCGCAAGATGAGGGAACATCTTCAATCTAAACCTGGATACAATAGGGCCTGTAAGACACCGCAAAAATGGATTGGGAGTGCTAAAACCACAGAAACCTCTGCCGGAAACACGACTTTCTATAAATACAAAATACTCGCCTCAGCTGCCAAGTTCGTTATTTTCTCTCCCTCTCTCTCCTTCTCTCTCTCCTTCTCTCTCATCCTCTCTCTGTCTCCCTGTCTCTCTCTTTCTCTCATGTTGGGCTCTGCATTGTTATATATACTACATCATCATTCAAACACCGGGCAATTGAAAGAAAAAAAGCGCAAATAAGAAAAATAAAAGCAGCGGAAGCGTGGTTCTTCTTTTGAAGGAACATCTCTCTCCTGCTCTTCCTCTGAGAGTGGGAGTGGGTTAGGGAAGCCCGGTACCAGGCCCCGATGCTGCTGCTGCTGTTGGTGTGGCAGGTTTCCCGTGCGATCCAAAAATACTTCTGCACTCGCCCACTTTGGTCCCCAGCCGCCTGTACTCTTTGGTTCTACAACAGGGATGGGTGAGAATCATATTCAGCTCTCCAATCGTGATTGCGGAATGCCCCAGTGTTTCTTTAACCATGCCCCCAGACTCCTCCACACACACTGCACTCGCATGGCTCCCACCTTGCCCTCTTCGCTGCTGCATCTATGCTTGCAGCAATCTGACAGTCCAACTCTTGGGCCTGATCCAGCTACTGTACCTGCTGTTACCTAACTGCCTGGACACTTTTGAGACAAATACATGCAGTAGATCGGTGGATTTTTCATATTTTCTTTACAGTATCTCCACTGATTAAAAGACATTTGAATCAAACTAATACCTAATATTAATACCTTCACTTTCAGATAACTGATGTTAGGTAAGAATAGATAAAATAAAAATATCTAGGCTACTCGCTTGACCAGATAGAATTACAATGCCCCTTGACTGAGGCTCAATAACAACCTCACACTAAATCATTATCATGCAACATGGGACTAATTGCATGTACTTTTGACCAACAGAAGTTAATACGTCTACATATTCTAGTCTCTGACTCATCTGCACCCACACTGATTACTATTTGTTGTCCTTTCCCCCAATCCGTGGCCACCATAGTCTGTATGCAAAAAAAAAATCTGAATGCTAAGAATTACAAAGCACTGTTTCCATCACTGTTTTATCAATGCACATACAGTCATTACAGAGGACATGCAATGCAAACAGATTCGAACAAATAACTAGCAGCAGACATGTGAGGAAACAGATGAAGAATGTTAAGAGCTTGCAGCTAACAAAAGTAACTATGGAAACGGCCAGCTCTACATTGCACTAGCTTCCACAGCTCTCTCCAGAAATAAAAACTGTTGGGCTAAGAGCGAATCAGGTAAAGACAAAAGATCCCGGGTGAACCTATTTATAGTGGGCCTTACATAACATACATAGACCTATGTTGGCTGAGGCAAGTTTGGTGCTCAACAGCAAGCTTCTGGGGGGCAAAGGCAGGGTACAGAGAGGTGGAGATTCTGGATCCTGGAGGGTGTTTTATAGAGAGACATCAAGTATAAGCAGCAATTGGTCCAGTGTGGATGATGATGCTGATGGCAACAGAATTATAGGGAGGAAGGCTCGCTGTTTTGATGTGAGGGAGAACAAACACAGTTATACTGTCCTGGGAGGGCAGTGATGTCAAAGCCGGAGTTCCACTAACAACATTAATATGCAGCAAGCTAATGAAAATTGACACATGAACAGTTCATACAACAAGGCTCGAGGAATACACAAAGACAGAGAAAATGCATACGTCACGAGTGGCAAAGGTTCACAGTCTGTTTGCCTGAGAGCCTTGTTTATTTGTATGGGAGGCAAAAAAAAAAAAAAAAAGTTGTGTCAGAGCACACACACACACAATCACACACACATACTGGCACAGGCATGGCCTCAGGAAAAACCATCTGACATCTCCAGTGTGATGTTATGAACATACAAGCCCACATACGCACAGAAAACCTGTCTAAGAGCCACTGTAATGCAGGAGCAGTGATCATCTGGAAATACAGCCTGCCACCATATCTTAAATCCAAATTGAGCCATTAGCATAATTATCCACTTATACTGCTTTAATTCTAAGTAGCTCTCCATTGTAAGTAAAATGATAGCTAAGCTGTATTCAAAAAGCCTCTTTTTCACTCACAAATGCCTTATTAATTAGCTCCCTCTAGCATAAGTTCCCAGTAATTACATTCACCACAAGAGTCAGTGCTACAAGGGGGGTATTTCCAGCAACTATAGGACAACTTTGCTTCATTTTAAAAAAAAAATAAGTACTCCGTTTATGTATAATGATTTCCATTGTAAAAATATTCTATTACAACACTGAGCAACAGACATTTGGACACCACATTCAGTCCATGTTCACTGCACGCACTTTACACAATTCAATGGGAGCAGGCATTCACAAAATATTCACTATATAGAAGCTCTGATAAGGTTGGGATGATATGCAAATGAATACTCCCTGACTCATCTGTTTATTATGCAGTCACATTAGTTAGCTCTGATGCTGTTTGGCTATTATCCCATCTCACTGTGAAAAAAGGGTCTTGGGTGAGGGGGATGGATTGCGCAGTGAGTGCTTTAGTCACACAGATTGTCCGCACTCTTCAAAGAAATAAATGCATTTTCAACTGTAGTTGCATTGAGGGGATGTGGAATCCATTTCCTCTGAGAGAAACAGCAAAACGCAGAGGATATGGCTCATCTGTGTCCAAGTCCCTCGATACCATGCTTTGCGTTAACAGGTCAAAGGGTCAAATGATGAGCTTGTGTGTCTCCCACAAAACAGCCTGAAGGCAGTCATTGCACATTGACACATCATACTCTAGTTTGCAACATGTGGTACAATTTAGTTGAAAATAAAAAAAGCAAAAACATGAATTTGAAACCTTTGTCAAGAAACATACAGGTACTGACTTAGAGTGCTGTCTCATGTTGCTGTTACTTTAATTATCAACCATTTTTGTGAGAAGAAAAATCCAGGGACATGTTGTAGCTTCTAATAATGTGGTGAAACTACCAATCTGTGCCTTCACAGCCTATCTGCTGTTCTGCTAACTGATAGAGGCACTATTTTTAGCCGTGCAACCTTAATGCACCATACTAAGCCTTCAACTGTTCAGCTGAACGTGTAGCCCATTCAGAGGATTCATAAAAAGTCTAGAGGTTAAAACCCAGCGGTCATGCGCAAAAACCAGAGAGCCTGCATCAGTGCTCTCTCAGTACCAACGTTTTATATTTGATGTCAAAGTGTTAAAAATAACATTGCCACTGTATGCCTCGGTGGGTGAATGTATGCCAGCATATGTCAAGGAGTGAAAAGAATTTGCCATCTATGTACTCTCCGTGCCTTTTGATTTTAGCTAATTAAGCACCTAGCCCTGCCAGCAACTGTGCTCCATGGAAACCATGCAAAAAAGCAGATTGACGTCAGCTAGGGGCCTTCGAATGTGCAATCTGACAAAAGAAAGAGGACAGGGCTGCTGTACTTAAGGTCACTGTGTGTTAAAGCTACTGTCTGCATTAACTGACAAGGTTTGCTGACATTTGTACTGAATATGTTAGGTGTTAAGAAAAAGTATTGTAATTTCAGTACTTTACACTACATAACTGGAACTTGAAGGAGGGCAATAATTTTGTCTACCTAAAGATATTGCAAGCTCATCAATCACTCCTCTTTTCTTAAAGCTTTTAAATAACCTGGCTCTTCACTTTTCACTGTTCAATGTGTGCTAAAAATGACAAATCTTGAAGCTTTGGTTTATACATATTTTTTGCTTGGCAAGATTTGAGAAACACAAAAAGAAGCCATGGTAAGCTTTCATGTATTATGAATAGAAGCCATTTTACTAATCCCAGATTGAACTATCCAAGAAATAAAACTGGCACACTTTTTGAAGCTTTTCTCTTGCAAAATGATGTGCATTTTTTGCACAATTGTATTTGCAAAAAAAGATTACAGATTATTTTGTTTTATTTATGAGAATTAACGGATTCTTTTATCAAAAGCAATTTAAAAGTTGAGAAAGAACAAACACCAAACAAGCATCCAGTATGTAGCAGCGCTAAAGTCTAAAAAAAACCCAGCTAAATTCAAACGATAAAGAACAGACATAGTGGTAATTCTTGTCTATTGCATTTCTGTCAGAAGCAGTTATAGGTGCAAAGTGGTTTTGCAGAAGATTGTGATTTCACAGTAGTCAACATCATCACTTCATCATTTTATCCTGTTAGACATTTGATTGAAATTTCATAAAAACAAGCATATTAATTCTTTAGTTACAGCGACAAACATGTCGTGTGAGGTCACACTAACCGTGACCTTTGACCACAAAAATCTAATTGGTTTATCCCTCAGTCAAAATGGATGTTTGTGCCAAATTTGAAGAAAAACCTTCAAGTTGTTCTCGAGATTCATTTGCATTTACAAGAATGGGAGCGACAGAAGGAAGAACAACCTCACAACATAATCCCTCAGGCCAAAGCTGTCACCAATGCAGAGGCATAAACAGTCCAGTATGACAAAACATATATATATTTAAACTGTTTATTGTTCTTAACAAAAAAAAACCAATTTCACAGTCAGTACTGTCCTCCCTGCCAGACAACGGCTGTGTATACAAAATACTTGCTTTTCGAAGCAACAATTATAGAAATATTGAGCAAGATGGTGCAGATCTTTTATCTTTAAAGACTGTGATCAAACAAATAAATATCAAAATAACAAATCAATTAAAACAGAGAATTGAGGATGAGGATGATTTAAGAGAAATGGCACAATAAAGAATAATGACTCACTCATAATGCACTCACCTGTCAGGTGAATGCACAACCTGCTCATTTATGCCCTTAATGACCTGGATACACACTGACAACTCTTATATGAAATCACACATATTATGTAACATTTTCCCCCTCAAAGAGATGGACCAACAGTTTCCTGCATCTTAAAGAAAAATACTGTAATTACCTGCCTTGATTCCCCATATTGTAACATTGCAGTTGAAAGCCATGAAGTTGCATGTGTCTGAAACTGAGACTTCATTAAGTGTTTTCTAAAAGCATCATAAGTATATAACTGAAGCCCTAGATGGTGCTTAGCTCCACATACAGCAAAGACAGAGTAGCTGCACTTACACTTGTTAGAAAATGTCCTTCACAGAAAACTTATGTGAAACCTGTTATTTTAATTAAAGGGCTGCAATTGACAATTGTTTTTATTATTAATAAGTCTGATGATTATTTTTACCAGTAATTTTTAAGTTTATAAAATGTCAGGAAAATGGGAAAAATTACACTTCACAATTTCCAGGAGCTGAAAGTAGTACTTCAAAAGAAAATTCTCGTCCAACCAACAGTTCAAAACCCAAAGACTCTTTACTACCATAAATGACAGGAAATGCAGCATAATCTTACATTAAAGAAGCTAGAACAAGCAAAGGTTTGACATTCTTTGATAAAAAAATTCTGAAACAATAGACAATCAAAACAGTTGCTGATTAACTTTGTTTAAATTAACAAATCAGTTTTTTAGCTTGTTGTAGCTTCAAATTAAAGTTTAGATTTCAAAATATGATCAACACATTTTTTTTAAACTAGATCTTGCAATTACAGTTTTTCAAAGGCTGTCATAGTTTTATCAGCCAGACAAGGTATATTTCTACATCTGAACATCGGATCACTTTGTTTTTTCAATCAAATCCAGATAATAAAGGCCAGTATCTTTAAAAACATGAGATGAAATCTACTGTATCAGTACTGTTCAGCCATCATTAATACTGTCAGGGCTGACCAGCCAGTAAAAGGGTGGCTTCCTTGGCCCCTGCCAGTGCTGTCATTGTACTGTTCCCAGATATACCCTGTTTCAAGGTACTGTCTGTAAACATTATTGATAATGTTAGTCCTGAGTTCCTCATAAAGAGCAGCTGCCTTCTCTTGGTATGGCCCCTCTTTGTTGCTATAGTGGTGCAGGGCTCTGACTGCCAAGTAGTTGATGTTAATCCATATCGGTCCCCTCCAGTAGGGGGCATCATGTTCTGTGTTTCGCTTCATATACAGTGGATCAGCCTTTGAGAGTGAACGCAGGCCGTAAGGTGTCCAAAGCTTATTGGAGTCTCTCATGTCACGGAGGATATGTTCTAGTTTTGGAGAGTCCGGTGTAAGAATGTGCAGTAAGAAAGGGAACAAGCTGACATAACCCAAAGCATTAACATACTGCAGCTTAGGGGCCCGGCGGACTGAACGCACCAGGCGTGCTACAGGGAACTGATGACGAGGCTGTCCAGGGGGGACGTACACCTTCTCCTGCTGCAAGGACACAGCCTGGGTGTGGTTGCCAAAGTCACTGAAAGCTCGAAGCTGCTCTGACCAGTGGAGGTCATTCAACAGGTTGTTGTCGCTGAGCACTTGGTGGGAGATTTCATAGTCCTGATGGGGCTCACCCAGAAGTCGGGCTATACTTGCCATGATGCCCGAAGACAAGGCCATCCAGCAGTGTAAGTCCACATGGCGCTCATCTGCTGATGGGTGTGAGGCCCGAGGGTAATCGTCCAGCCCAGAAGTCAATGTCTTGGGATTGAGGAAAAGATTAGTGTCCTTGTCACGTCCCCGCCAACGGTAAGAGTTTTGTAGCGGCCCAGTCTGTGTGGTGTTGTACCATTCAAACCAGGTTTTCAGCCTGGGAAAGAGCCGTTGGAGGAAAGGCAAGGTCAGTTTAGAGGTTTCCATCTCTGGATTTGAAGTGAGCTGTTCAATGAGTTCCTGAAGAGCTAAGAACAGAGTAGGTGGGTTGGCATTCTCATTACGCTGGACTACAAACTCTGCTGGGACTTTACTGCGAGCCTCATCTCCCAGGATCTGCTCACGGGGGATCCAGCCCTCTATATTGATCAGGTCTATCCAGTGGCCAATAGCTTCCCTTGTCACCTGGGGATCCCACTTGCTCAGCAACAACTGGTGAAAGCCCTCATCCCAAAGGAAGCCTCTGGGAAAGAAAGAACGTGACGGTACTGCGGTGAACAAAGTGCCCTCAGGGTACAGGAGCGGATATTCGTTGTAGACTGACTGCACCACTGATTGGCCATGGAAGTAGCCCAATCCACCCAACATGTTACTAAGAGCTGCCTTGCCAAACTTGATATGGGACTGGCTAAAACCTTTGCTCTCAAGGCCAAAAGTCTTCTCGAACTTTGCGTCAAATTCAGCCTTCCTCTTCTCCAGTTCCTGAGTCATGACAGAGCCCACGAGTTGGTTTGGACGGTTGTGGTAGCTCCCAGACTCAAACAGAACTTCAATCTGGAATGGCGTCTGGACGGTTACCTGATGAACCACAAAGTCACTCTCTTTCCTCGTGTCAGTTGGCTTCTCTTGGTTTTGGTGGTGAGGGGGCTTGTAGGTGTCTACGGCAATGTAATGCCTCTTCTCACCAGAGGGAGGGCTATAGACAAACCTGCGGTTCAGACTGTGCTTCACAATGTCAGTCAGCTTCTCCAAGCCAGGAGAGACAGTCTGAAGATAGTTGTAACTGAAAAGACAAGAGACTTTGTGAACCACCCTGTGTTTATTTATTTTTTTTAAGTCAATGAAATGAAGGCAGTCACGAAAACACTGAAAGTAGCTTGTAGTCAGTTACTGACACATAAGTGATCTCAACTGCACTAGCTATGTTTGTGAAGCCTTAGCAAGCTATGTCATAACCTGGAAGCTGAGCATGGTGTAAGTCTTTGCAGACTCACATGGACTGTGTATAATTTACTGGTGACTAAGAGGTTAAGCAAGCAGTCACAGTACAATCAAACTTTGAGCTCCCACTAACACTTCATCATCCATCTTCCTACAATAAATCATAATTCAAACAATTCTTACCATTTCTATCAGTGCATAATGTACCTTTCTATTTTTGTGATTCTGGTCTTCTCTAGGTCTCATGAAAGTGTGAAATATTGTTGCTCCTTGTAAATGTTGATAGCAGAGAGTCCTCAATACAAGTCTGCAACGTCAGTTCTCTCTGAAGGTGGATAAACACCTTCACTGATAAAATGACAGCTGTGCTGTTTTAAAAAAAAAGAGCCCTTATGGAAAGGATCTGCTTTTCGTTGGCTTTTATATATAGTGTGTACACACACACATATATATATATATATGTGTGTGTATATGTGTATATATATATATACACATATACATATATATATGTGTGTGTGTGTGTGTGTGTGTCTATCTTGCTATCATCTTTACCACAACTTTTAGAATTTAGACAACCTAAATCCTGCTTTTGCTGCCATCTTGTGGCAGGATTTTCTTTTAAACACAGTAGTAAAGCGGGGTCACACTTGAACACAGCATGACATTACTACTTTTACTATTGCTATTATCTTAAGACCTGAGATATAATGCATGGAATCAAGAGAGATCCAACAGACTTTAAGATTCAGGATCATTCAAATACGGCTTTTTTTCTTTGAGGAGTTTACTAATTTATCACTTTTTAAACCACTACATTTGTATAGCATGCATTTGTATAACAACTTTTTGCTCATACGCTGTTTGAGTGGCCACTGTTGATAGAAAGTGTATGAAGATGTCTTCATAGCTTTCTGTGGAGGTTTATCTACATATGGGTTTTACCAACATTTCTAATTGATAAATTAACTATTTTTTTAGTTTTTAAAAAAGTTTTTGGGTTAAATGTTGTTGGTAATCTAAAATTGTCTGTTTTCTTTGCTATCTTTGATACCAGTATAAGTCAGAACTGGCAGTCTTTCCACTGTATAGTCCCTCCAGCTTTCTTTTCTGTGATCACTCTCTTATAAAACTGCTGTGGTCTTTACCATCACTTCTGTATTCATGAATTTACCTGGCATATCTCGCACTGGATAATTCCCCAGTAACTGGTTTTCTGAAAGTAATCTTAAAGTTTCCAAGCTCCTCGGAGAAACCTGTGATGGATGCGAGGCGGTTTCTCTCCTCAACGTGAGCCTCCAGTGAGCCCTGTGTGTCTGCTGCTGTGTAAAACATTAGGGAGAGGACTGGCGCTTGAGGAGCAGAGCTCTGGTGGGTAAAAACAGAAATCATTCAACATGAGCAATAGCTTCAATTGCCTGGTAAATTTTGAATTAATGGTACATTTTTACCATGCAACATACATCTGGGCCATATGAGGGAAAATCTGCACATACTGTACAGCTGAATGAACAGTCAGTACTCACATGCTGCTTGGCGGTGATCCTCCAGGTCCAGTCTCCTCCGTGATTCCCTCCCATCCTCTTGACAAACTCAGTTGTTAATGTGAAATCATTGTCTCGGATTTCCTGGACACCAAAAGTGATCCCATCATGCATGAGCCATCCATATCCCTGCAGACGATCACCTTGCTCACAGGTGTGCCTCAGATTTACATCCATGTCAGAAAACTGACGCATCCACATCATGCCTGGGGAAAATAATAACTAAAGTAAAAACATTTGGTTGTACAGCACAAATACTTCATTTGTAATAAAACAACTTAGCAGTTTCACATAAAAGTTAAGTCCCAAAACTCACTGCCTACATGATGTGCTATGTTATCAGCCAACTGGGTTTTGAGAACATCAGCGCTTAATTATCTGTTGTTACTCAAAAAACAAAGTGTAGTGCACTTTGTGCTGTCAACTAATTGACAATATTGGTCATCAAAATTGGATGACAGGGTAAACAGTCCTAGGAACTGTGGCCAAAATTTACTTGAATTTGACAAGTGCCTGGGCTCCTTTCCAACCCTGTCCCTCATCTACAGCTATTAACCATTGAACACTTTATTAACGCAATAAAGCAAATATTTTGTGAAAGCAAACAATTAAATATAAGAGGAACATTCACCCTAAAACAGTATTTAGATTGAGGCATTCCGGTGAATGTAGACATGATTTAAGTGTGATTTTGACAGTAAAGACAGTTTGAAAACAACAGAAAACTATCTGTTTATGTACTATTTCTTGTCATAAAGATATTGTTTGGTATTTTGGTTATATTTTGATTTCACGTCCAGCTTCCCCCTTTTATTTCTCCTTCAGTAGCTTCAAGCTTGGAAAAATGAAGCTGCCTTGGCATTCTGACAGTTTTGCATATATTTAGTTTCGGCTTACTGCAGTTCATTAAAGCTACATGATGTTTACACTCTGGTAATTAATTAAACCCTGGACTCCATGTTTCTTGTGCTTCTGCTTGCATAAAGCTAAACTTTTTTTAGATTTATTATGAAGCTTTTTATATTAATTTCTCCAAATTTTGGCCTGTGTTTTTTTATACAGTTTTATAAGAAACCTTAAAAAATCTACTTAAATTAGAATATAAAGCTCTGTTTTTTAAACAGTATCTGTCTCACATAAGAATCCAAATCTGTTTTCAGGCTTTCGGTCTTTTAAAATCATTGGAGATTTTCTGAGCTAACAATACTTTTTAAATCTGCTTCATGATTATACTGACAAATCCAAAATATGGGGACACTATAATTTCATATACAGCGAATCAAGCTAATCTGTCATATTCTGTGTTGCCTGAGTCTGTCTGTATAACACATTTTGACTATTATCCAACAAAAAAAGATTGTGACAGTGATCCAGGGGCTGTAAATCCATTATTTGAAGCCCTGGTCTCTACTTGACATTATCACTAGTCTTGGTAGCATCTTAGTGGTTCATATGATGGAGAGAAGACAGACTAGAACCTATCAATAAAATATTCCATGTAAAAGTTACTTTGATTTAGATTTTCTTGTAATTGTTCAGCCACTAATTTACTTAGCAGCTTTAACTCTAAAGGTGTAATCCTACCTGTCACGATTGAATGAGGACTTCTGGTTTTCATCCCAAAGTAGACCTGAGGCCTGTATGAACCCCAGAACTTCTCAGGGGAAACCTTGGCACTGCTGCTATTGGCATCTAGGACAGGAGGTGATGGGTGTAGGGTTACCACCCGTTTGGCAAGACTGGAACGCATGTAGAGGGCATAGAAAAACCAGATCAGGCTGAATATGCAAAGGCCAATGGAGATGTTGATGAAGACTTTGCCAATATCAACTTTCTTTTTCTTCTCTTTGCGGTGAAATGCAGAGGGCTTTTCATCTTTCCTTGGAGGGGGGGCAGCTTCACCAGTCACCACCCTCTTCCTCTGCCTGCCCATCCTGCCCTTCTGAAGCTAAAGAGAAGAAGAGGGAGAGCATTTTCTAAATCTCTGTAGCAGCCTTAGAGAAACTGTAAGGTACCTAAAAGTCTGTTTTAAACTGTGCTTTCTCACTTACTCAACCAATAGTTTTATAAATTTGGTTCTCATGTTTCAATGTATCTAAGAACAAAGAACAAATTACACATACACTGAAAACAATTTACAGTACAGAGACACACGCCATTTACTTCTTGTGGCAACAGGATATAATAATTGTCTAACCTAAGATGCCCCACATATATACAGTAACCTCAGGTATAATACCCCTTTAAAATTCAGTGTTCTATGAACATCCCTCGAGCTTGATTCTTTCATTCCTCTCTCTATTATGAAGCCTAATAATTTAAAGTTTTTTGTACTATGATGACTGTTGGGATTGATTAATATATGTACCAACTGATTATGAATCGTCTAACTTATACTTTCAGGTGAATTTAATCAACCTCCCGTAAACAGAAACTATCAGAACAGAAACTTTCATGTGGACTATATAAGAAACATTACAACCTCAAAACTGACCATTACATTGTATCAGGTTACACAAACTGATCACTGCCCTCAAGAAAGAAGGATTTATTTCATGACTGTTGTTTTAGATTACATTAGCTTAAGCTCAGTGCACCTACAACACTGGGCATATGTTAACTGTAATCCTAGTTTACACTCAGTTGCCAGCTTATTAGGCACAACACGCTCAAACTAATGCAGACTAAAACAACAGCCCTGCAATAAAACCTACTTTCATGAAGTTTATGATGCTCATTTTAAAATGCTAAGTTTTAGACAAACTTTAATTAAAGTGTTCATTCAACTCTGTGGTTATTTTACGAGGTTGTGATTTATGTGGTGTATCATTGCTATAAATAAGGTGGACAACTAACAAAATATACCTCTCAGTATGCACCTTTCACGTATGCACCTTACGTTAACTCTCAAAAAGATCTGACCATTTTAACTTCAATGTAGGATTTCAAGCAGTGCCGCTGTCAGAGACACAGATTTAGCTGACTTTGTGTAAATTACATGAACTACAAAATAAGTGCAACTTAGTTTAAAAAAAAAACAACAACAACAAAGCACCAGAAGATACCATGCATTGGAGCAGTATAGCCTTAAGTTTATTAAAATAACATCTCAGATCGAAATCGTTGATTATCGTATGACGTGAGGAACCTCCTGTAACGTTAGGTTCATGTCACGTCAGGCTAAGAAGACGGTTTAGCTAGGTTAACGTTAACCTTGCATGTTGTGTGATGGCTAAGGTGTTATAACGCCACCCGAATTATTTATGAATTTAACTTCTCTTATATGCAAAGTGTATGTAATTTCGGGTCGAATACTTACACCTGTTCTACCCAGAACACATTAGTTGGGAACTCGCCGCTACGCCCCGGCAATGCAACGTTGCCTGCAGGCTGCACGCTACTCGCTAAACCGCGTCGTTATGCTAACGGTTGTTTTTTAGCGAAAACAACCAGCCGTCGCAATATAATGTCGCGTTGCCAAGACAAAATACTCAGTCATTTAATAGTTCTAGCGTAATGTTCATTGAGCAAATAGTCACCAACCTGTCAGAAATACCGGAGTCTCAGCTGCTCATTATCTGTTGCTAGCTTACTAGCCACTTCCTGGTTACGACTGTTTCACTTACGTGTACGTCGCTCCTTGGTGTACGTGTACGTAACTGATGTCATCAGTTACCCTGTTGCTTGCTCATCACACACATGAATGTAGTAAATTGTCATTCAATAAGACAAAATAATGCGCAAATATTGTAGAGGGAAATATGTCATTTTATTGAAATATATAATATGAACTCTTGTATAGAGGAGTGTGTTGGGAACAGTTTGCTGATCCAAAATAAATGAATAGTACAAAGATGACTTTAGGAATACAAAACATCAATATCTTAGCCTCTATTTGAAATCAGACAGCTGCATGCATGGATGACTTTTTCCTGTGAATGACACCATTACACCACCAAATTCAAATATGAACCATTTAACATTAATTCCCTCAACCAGTTATTTACACTGTAGGCATTATAAAGCTATGCTATGTAGACACATAGCTTAATAGTTTAGATGTACCATGAACTGGGTAAAGAGCCAGAGTCTTAGGACAAAAAAAGGCTAACCTTTGGCTTCAAACCACGTCTCAGTTACAGGCTCAAGTTAACATTTTTATACCTGCTCTGACCATTAATCACAAAGAAGATGGGACATGAGACAAGCTGATAGCAGAGGATACAGGTACAAGTGGAAGACGAGGTTGAAATACACATTGAAGATAACAATTGATCAACAAATGTGACTGATGTACAACTCTGCTACACTTTCCCAATTACGTACTCCTGGTTATGCTTCCGTCAACACTGCTGGCGTGAACAAAAAATGACAAAACAAACAAACAAAAAAAAAAAGAGAAACTTTATTTATTTTTTTTTTTTTCGATGAATGCAATATGTTTCTTAGCCACATTTACTTTGGTCAATATATAAATGTAAAACTGTTACAGTTGTAATATGCTTAACAAATTGTCCTTTAGATAGACTGGGGTTACCATGTCAGACATTTAACAAATTTAAGTTTAAAGATAATTTCCTCATTAAATCTGCTCTCTACAAACGGTCTGGCTTTCTAATGTAAAAGGTTCCAGAGTTCATGTAAGCTGCAGATTCATTAATTGCAAGCCAAGTCAGAGTGCTCAAAATATTGCTGTTTATTTTTTTTATAACATATCCCAATTTATTTTTATTTTTGCCTTAATGAAAGTTTCAAATAAACACCCAAATATTGCCAAAACACTTCTTGCTTTGACTGTTGTGCTTTACAAAGTGAACATTTGGCCTCAGAGACCAAGAACCAAAGAGAAAAAGAGAACAAAATATACTGTTCATTAAGGATCAATACAAACACTTGAACTTGAAGCTTTGAAGCGTGCTGTCCTTGAGATTATTTCAAATCATTTGTAGCAGAAAATAAAAAGGGTCTCCATCCTTTTTGTTACTAGGTGCTCATGGACTGTACAGTATGCTCTGTCTTTTAAGTGCTGTTTTCATTTTTAGCAGATTGCATGAAAAAAAAAAAAGACTTGGCAAATGGTGAGGTAAAGCAAGAGACAAAACACCCTGATTAATCTCCCACACTCCCCAGCCTGCTCCCCTTCGTTTCTCTGCTGCTCTGATTTGAATTATTCATGAGAAACAGGTACAAAGACTGAAGCAAAAAGGGGCACATTAACCCCAGAAATAAAGAATATTCTTACAAAAATTGTCAAAAACAGTGATTAACAAGATGAAGGGAACTGAACGCCCAGGCCACTCTGAAGTTTCTACTTTCACCGAACGTCAACGCTGGTTTATGTAATGACAACATTTTCATGAGAGGAACAAGGAAACTTTAGACTGCCAGCATGCCCGGTTCCAGGGAAAAACATGCTGGAGCGGAAACAGGGTGCAAGAACATGGAGTCACCCCTCCTCCACCCTCCTCCTGCTCTTCTTCCTTCTCTTGTGGATTAGTTCTTAATGACTCCTCCGTCTCCTTCGCTCACAAAACGCTTTCGCCCTCTAGAGGAGGACAAAAAATTTAGAGACATGTAAGTGTCATTTTGATGTGCATATTACAGTATTAAAAGGTTAATCACTGGTTATATTTTATTTTCTCTTATTGTGCACAAATTTGGTGAAAATACCAAAACCAAGAATAAAATTATCCTAAAAACACACATTGTAAATGTAAACAAACCCTGATACAGCTTTTAATCTGCTATCAGCTTCAGTGCTGTGATGCACTACAGTGTTGCATTTGATAACTTTCATAACTACAACTATGGGCACTGTAGTTCAATTTGTAGCTATATCACTTGTACCATCCTGCTGCTGATAATACCAGTTAAGGCAACAAAGTGTGTATTAATCAGCAGCTGAAAATAGTCACCAAAATGTACAGTGCTTCATTTTTATCTTTGTCAAAACAAAAACAAGAAAAAAAACATCAAATTGCTGTCATAAGCAGCCAAACCAACTTGCAAAAATATAACCCAAACCCGAAAAATCATTTGGCCAATAGGAAACCTGAAGAAAAAGCTATTTCCAGTGGGCGAACTGTAGCTAGTGGTTCAACCACTTATTGTCCAAAATCTGCTTAGTTGGAATCTGGAACTGTGTTGTGTAATTGTGTTGGATTATGTAGTGACCTCTGTGTGTATTCTGATGGCTCTGCTCCTCAAAAGAGTGAGAGAGTCACTGTAAGTGCATCCTGTTAGCAAGATTAGCAGCAGCACTGTATCACCTCATGTAAACAATAGAGAAAAAGGCCCATATCCGACATCAAACAAACTGTTAACAGGACATAATCTGCCATCACAATCCAAAAATCTAGATTAACCTGTTACATGACATCACTTCAAAACAGAGTTTCTGAAATTCTTCACCCTGGCCTGAGTTTTCCAAAAGATCCATTTACAGTCACCTAAAACTGTATGTGTGTGTGTGTGTGTGTGTGCGCGCATGGCAAAAACTATGTTTTCCTCATTACCTGTGTTGTGTGAACAAGGCCTCACATACAAACAAAGCAAGTATTGAGATATTCTGTCAAAGTGTTGGTTTTGGTTTTTTCATGGGATTTGTCGACAATAATATTGTATAAAACAAAATCACTTGTCAAGAATGATTTAATTATGACATATGAGAAGGAAAGCAACAGTGTTTTCAAGTGCTAATTAATGGCCAACTGACCTGGAGGGACAGGCATCTCTGAGCTGTTTGGTGATGACAGATTCCTGGTAGCAGAGGTCAACAAAGGTCTCCATGATTGAGTGGGCATGTGGCACGTCGAGGTTGATTTCAGGGAGCTCATTATAGACACGCTGGAAGCCCTACATGGGTAATAGCATATACAGTGGACATGACTACACTGTTAGCAAAGCACATGTATTTTTTTTAACAGGTAATGCATTTTTTTTTTTTCAAATCAGGCCATCACTGTGAAGACATTTTTCTTTAGTTCGGCTGAATAAAAAGGCACTAACCCGGTCCATCTGATCCACAGTGATGAGGCCTGTTTTCCAGAAGGACTGCAGCAGCTTTATCATCATATGACTGGCAGTTTCTCCTTTCGACTCCAGCACCATCACTACAGCCTGAAAAACATTGACGATATAACATGTAAGAAATGTGAGAAAGGGAGAGTGTGCTGCTATCATCTAATATCCAAGTTAAAGATCAGCAGAATCACAGTGTGGTGATCACAAATGTGATATTTTCAGGAATGTGTAGGCTGCTTGTTTGACCACATGATGGCAGTGTTTGTCATTTGCCAATATTTTATACACCAGAGGAAGAGGTACATTCATTTAACAATTATGTACATATTAAAAAAGGCTTCTTTTTCAATGTGCAGTTAGCTGTTAGACATTAAATATCAGATAAAAGGCAGAAAAAGTCTGGCTGTGTGATGCTTATTGAATGTGACTGCACAAGCAGAACAAAAAGCACCAGGGTACTCAACAGTACACTGTCCACTGTCAGAGTATGTTCAGTGCCCTGTACATGACAGTCACTGAGACCTTTCATTTGAATGGAGTTGAGAGAGTTCCATGTTATGTAATGTGCTTCACTGTTTTGGATGGACTGATTTTTTTGTTCTGAGCTCTTTTAATTCATGTTGTGCAAATGAGAAAGAGTATCTACACATGCGCGCGCACACACACACACACACACACACACACACACACACACACACACACACACACACTCTGTCCCTGCCAGAAAACAAAAATGACTAAGAAAATGTTCTTTTTTTCCTCATTTTCTTCTGCAGTGCACGTGACTGGGCTTCAGAAAGAGAAAACACTTAACAGTTCTTGACTGGGCTGAATTTAACTTGGATCTTAAGTGAAGGGAACATGAAGTTCTGGACTCTTGTTTGACTTTATTTCTGCCAGTATGTATCACACTCAAAATTGGTTTCATCTTTGGTCTTGCTTCAATTTAATGCAGAATACTTTTCTCCACATAAACATATATATTTGTTTAATTTTGTTCAATGTTTGCTTCTTGATGTTAGTGTTTTACATCAGTTTGAATAAGACTTAGTTTGTTTTCTTGCTTAAGTGACACACTTGTATCAAATCTTCAGTACCTCATAGACCAGCTCATGGTGAAAGTGTGGGACTTCCAGGTCCCGCAGACAGTGCTCTGCCTCCGACACATCTCCCGATATCAGGTACTCCTTGAGCAGGAGGTTCATCTTGAACAAGAAGACACACACAAAGATGACATATTAGCTTTTCATTTTGTTTTTTTCCTGTTAAGATTTCTTTAGGCATTGAACACAGTTGGAATGAAGTAAGACCAGTAACTGTCAACACTGCAGGGGGTTTGTTCTTCCTTCTTCCTCTGCCTGTCAAAAGTCATTATGACACTTCAGATTTTTCTATGAACCAACAAGCTAAATCATTTTCTCTCTTTCTCTTTAAAAGAAAAAACCTGAGCAACACATTGATAACAATAAGGCAAATATTAATTGAATTTTTGAATTGATTAATTGAACACGGTTGAAATGTCCAAATATAGTACTTTCTATTTAGCACCACAGCCTTTTAATAAGACAAGCCTTCAGACCCTTGTTTGTTTTCTCACATGATGAATTCACAGGACTGAATACCGACAGAGCTAACTCTAGAGTTCAATAAAAACTGAAAGTACATCTTAAAGGTAGTTTATCAAGTCACTGTATACATATAAGGGAATTACTGCAGTAATAAATGGCACCCATATCAACTATTTTGCTTAAAAGGTATTTATGGCATGATTAGTCAGAACTCTTGAGATCTGAGAGCCATGTGATTGATGCAACAAGTTGAAAACCCTCGAAGAGAGACCAACACATGTGAGTCAGCTCTGGGTCTCATTCACCAAGCTAGGTGAATGTGCTGTCCTCTGAGCATCAGGGGCAAAAAAATGAGATGAGGAGATATGATGAGGACAGGCAGAGGTAAGACAGGAGATAGGACGAAGAAATCAAGGAGCAGAGAAAGGCTTCAAGCAAGAGAAAAACAAACTGAAAGAGCAAGAGAGGCGAATGAACGTGGCCTTCCCCCCTGAGGCTGCACACAAGCAGGCAGGAAATCAAAACTGGACAAGAGAGCCTGCGGGTCTGAGGGCTACTGAGGATTACACAATGCTGCATGACTGAGAACACACGGAGGGTGACTCTACCACTTCTAAACATGCGTGAAATCTCTTTAAACGTTGCATAACTTATGATTTAAAAGATGTGCACTTAAAACTCCCACACTACCCAAACACATGTTAGCATGAACAATTCCAGAAAATCAGGACTGCGGAAAAAAATAATTGTAATTTAAAGAAAGTCAAGGCTAGAGAGCATGTGGGTTACCAGTGTGTGAATTAACAGTGCATGCTTGTGTGTGTGTCTGTGTGTGTGGCTGTGTGTGTAGGAGTGTGTGTGTGTGTAGGAGTGTGTGCATGGAGACTGTATTTCAGTTCAAGTCTAGGGTGTGTATCTGTGTCAGCCCCTCCTGTGCCCTCGTTTTTGCAATTCCTGTTTCTCAGGGGAAAAGACTGCTCTGCTGACACAGCAACATAGCAGAGGGCTGGCCTGCGGCTCTCTACCCAGCATGCATTCCTGCCGTCTGTTTACATGTGCCGCACAATGTCAACAAAGGAGCGTTGCTTGTCAGTGCAAAACACACGGATCTGTTTTTTTTAAAATGAGCAATATTCAACCTGTTTGACCTGAGCTTACTTCTTTGACGAGATGTTTGACAGGCCTCTGGCCTCCGCCCACACCCCACACGTTATCGAGATGGACCATCTCCCTCTTCATGGTCAGCAGCACTGCAGCACGGTCCAAAGCAACTCTGCAGAAAGAGCCACAAACAAAGTTGTTTTGGTGTCGGGGGTGTTTGCACAGTAATAG
This sequence comes from Ctenochaetus hawaiiensis, assembly GCA_029783645.1. Lineage (NCBI taxonomy): Eukaryota > Metazoa > Chordata > Actinopteri > Acanthuriformes > Acanthuridae > Ctenochaetus > Ctenochaetus hawaiiensis. Next base: position 1,236,996 of record JAPZDY010000020.1, read on the forward strand.
GCATAAGAGTATGAAAATTACTTCTAATTTGTTTAAAAATAGCAGGAGTTAATGAGCATTGAGGTCCAAACCAATACAACATCCCCACACAGAGGTTTTAATAGAAGTTTTATTCTATTTAAATATTATCTGATAAAAACACACCTACTACTGTAAAAGTCCACATCTGTGTATCTTAAAAAAAGTGCGAAACAGAGGGAAAAACCCAAAAAGTGTTTTAATACAGGGTTGCTGCAGTGAGAAAATTTTCCCACGAGTTAAAATATTTTCAGACAACATTGTCTGCCTCTTGCTACACTGTGCTGTGACTCTGCATTGATTAGAAAAGGCAAAACAACAGTGGGGCTGTAACCAAGTAATGTAAATGAAGTTTGATGATATATTGGAACATGCATTTAGGCTGTAATCAGCTGGTTACTTTTGATTCCAAATCAACTTCCTCAATGAAACCTCTAAAGATAAATTCCTATACAGAGGTCAGATGATGCTGTGCATTGTACTTCTAAAGTTAAAACCATATAATGAAGTACAAGAGTGTATGGCAGCATACTAAATCAGGGTTCCCACTCTTTGCCTGAAATTATTTTCCAGGACTTTTCCAGAACATTTTCAGCCGGTACAGACACACATTATCACGTCATACACTGATACATTCCCGTCCCCCTCATTCTTTGGAAGTGTTCTTTACTACAGTTGTAACTTGCATTTACCCAGATTGTTTCTATATTTATTACTCAGAC
>JAPZDY010000020.1:1237835-1247943 GCA_029783645.1 Ctenochaetus hawaiiensis
TTTTTCTCATTTTCCATATGTTTTCCATGACTGGAAAATTGGTCAATCATTTTCCAGGTTTTCCAGGTTTTCCAGGATGTGTGGGAACCCTGTAAATGTTTACTGAGAGACATAAACTGCTTTCACACTTGGAATTAAATTCAGGCTGCCTGAGTAAAAAACAGGGGTAATAAAAAACAGGAATCCTAATTGCTGGACCACATGGAACCTTTAACATGCAAAACAATGTACTTTAAATTGTGACCCATCAATTTCAGATTCGATCAAACAGTTTCAATAGACCACATTTTTTAGCACCAGTGAAATAAAACAATGGGAGTTTAAGTGAGGAATTGGACTTTATATTTAAAGTTTTACACACAAAACGTATAAATTAACCTAAAGGGGCTCAATAAAACTTACAGCTTCTGAGATTGAGCTTGCTGCAAAGAAGCTGTTGAACTGATTTTGCTCACGTTGGCTCACCTGGCATGCTCACAGTCCACTTTGCCCTTGTAACAGTCCAGGAAAGACATGGGGAGGATGTGGTCCGCTATGGCTCTGGCAATGAACTGGCCTAACATCTGAGAGAAAGTGAACAAAACATATTTTGTGATGTGGCACATCTCCAATATGAACATCAATATGACAAAATGTAGATATCATGCTATTTAGCTAAATAACTTTTGAGGAGCAGAGAGCTCTAGCATTTTTTCCTGAATCAAGCGATAAAGTTTGATTCACACAAGTTCACATAACCAATAATCTGTGACTGACTGCCACCGACTGTCCCCTCTGCTCACCTGTGGAGCCTCCGGCGTGTCCAGTATGAGGTCTGGCAGCTCAATGAGCATCTTGTCGAAGGCGCGGGCCATGTCACTTTGTGACAGCAGCTTGCCTGACAGATCCGACAGCAGGCGGGAGGTCAGCTCTCTGTGGCTGGCCTTTCCCTCAAGGGCCAGAGACACGGCCAGGGAGGAGAACTCGTACTTATGTGGGCCCAGGTTGAGCTCCTTTAGCAACATCTGACGGAGGGGGAGGACAAAATGAACTGCATGATAGATGGAGCTTACAGAATTAGTGAGTCTCTCAGCAGTAATGCTCCTGCTCTGCATCCATCAATTTATTCTCTAAATCTGCTTCATCCTGGTCAGCAAGCATTCAATAGAGGGAAGACACGACTAACCTGGACCTCTTTTGTGTCTCCGTGTTCAAAGTACTCCTGTACAATCGGGTTGACCATCTTCTCCAGTTCCCTTTCATCTACCTCGGGCACAACTGTTGCAAAAACTGTGTCCCCCTGTGCAAGAACAGACACAATCAGTCAAACACATGCCAATTAAAAGTTGATACACATTTATTATACTCAAATTTTCTGTTTGCTGTGTATTCTTCTGCTTTGAACTCTTTAAACTATCTGGTATCAGGTCAATACGCCATGTCATTTTTTTTTTATGTTAAGGTTTTAAATGAAGCTTAGAGTTTTGGCCTTGCTAGAGTTTGACCGCTGGAGCATTTAAAAGGTTGAGTTGAGATAAATCCCTTTTTTAAATCCAAATATTTAACAAAATAAACATCATCATCGGCAGCTGTCCGTTGGCCTCTGTCCCTCCACTCCAAAGGTCCAACCCAGACAATCCTGCACTCTGACACAGGGCAGCAGTCTGCGCATCAAATGTTTATGCAAAACTCAAATATCACTGTGATTAATGAAGCTCTGAAATATTCAGTTCTGTCCTATTTGGTGTTCAGCAGTTATCCTTGCACTGTCTCTTTAAATTGAAATATTATGAGCTTTAAATGAAATTTAAAAAATTGATTGATTAGAATCATTTTTAGTAAAAGGTACAGAAAGAGACAGAAAGTATAATAATAAGTTTGGATTATTTCTTAGTGAGAATTCTTTGAAAATACTGTCTTCTGAGTTAATGTGACTTTAACTGCTTTATTTCTTTTCAGAGCTTACATTAATGAATGTCTGTCAACAAAAGGTCAAGCCAACTTTTCAGGTGAGCTTTTGCTTCACCTGAATAAAACAGATTATAAACAGACTAAATCTGTTCAAAACCTACTAACTGTAAGAGCGAGAGCAACTTCTTTGACATTTTAAAGAGTTGCAGCTTGTTTTTAAATGTCCTGCAAAATTGAAAAATAATTATTTTCTCTAAACCTCTTCTGAAAGCCCAAGTTCATGGGAACAGGAAAACAAATATTAGTATGAAGAAGGACTGCAGCCAAAGTCCAAACCTCTGATTCACTTTCCTGTTTTATGCCTATGTAGCATGATATGAATACTGACTGTACAGGGTTATGGGAGAGATCCAAAACAACAATTTATGGCAAGGTACAGCAAAAAGAATGAACCTGCATTTAAAAATTTCTGCAAAACTTTATTTTCGTCTTGACATAGAGGCTTGTTATATTGGAAGAGGAAATGAGGACATTCACAAGCAAAATTATTATTTCATTGTGACATTTTCCCAAGGCAGACAGAATACAAGCTGCACCATCAGGACAGAATGACCTGCACCACTCAGAGATCCTTCACCATACCTACTCCTCACCATGAATCAAAGAGCACCGTCTGCACATGTCGAGGATGTTTCACTGGACCACTCTGACCTAGTTCCCTGTTAACACGCTGACACCTTTCTGCTAATCTCCTACGAACATTCAAGGCCAAATCCCACTGGATTTTCTGAGCCTTTCCCAAACGGTTATCAGCTCCTTACAGACAGAAGCTCAGTTCCCACTCTGCACTTCAGTCAACGTGAGCATTAACAGGAGACAAACAAACTTTCTGCATCACAGGGAGCATTTACTTGATAACAAGGTTAAACATTGAAAATGCTGATGACTGTGATGGGACAGAGCCATCTGGATGAATCGTGTGTTCAGTGAGCTTTGGCCAAATCATGTGAACTTTCTGAAGTTAAACAGCATTTCCCAGTACATTAATGTTTCAGTGTAATTTATGCAGAAAATCATCTTTGACTTTTGACCCTGCAAAATACAGTTCATCACTTAAGTCCAATACACTGTGTGATTCAGCAGAGATGCAGGGGTGCCTGTGAACTCTTGTCGTCTGGACAATCACATCCTTGTTACCAGAGCAAACCTCATTTATATACAGTGTGTTGCTGTAGCAGCAGCCCATCAACATCAGCACGTTTGTTTGACACAAGACATAAAAGCTGTGATCCAGCACGCCACAGCTGTGATCAGTGGGCCTCTTTGGAACAAAAAAAAACCCCTCCACACAACGGGTCAGTCTGACAACAAGCGTGATAAACTAACCTCTGCTGGTGACACTCTTTTAGTATTTCATTCTGACATTGAAGAGTTTGTGTGGGTGTACAGGCCGCTGATGTGAAGGTAACATTTTGAGAATAAAGGATCAACTTTCGCCTTGCAAAACAGAGCTGCAAGGATTAGAAATTCATTGATAGATAGAAAATGCCTTGTACATTTGAGAGTAAACTATTTTCAACTAGTGGTAAAAACTTGTGGTGCCGTCGTAGCCTCAGTGATACAGAGACAGCCATGAGTCACAATGCAACAAGTTTACTTCCTTTGTCTTTGCAAACGTCACTACACTTCATTTGACCTCTCTTCCTCCTTCTTTCCTGTCATTTCTTTAATGCCATCCGTCTAATTGTTACATATTTTAACTCTTTCAGAGGAATTTGCATATTAAGAGTCCAAAAACAAGACAGAGACAAGTCTGCTACATGCACTCACCTGAGCGGATTCATCGTAGTTGGGGTCGTGAACATCAGGCTCCTCATCTTCATAAACCATCCCAGCAGCCCCCCAAACTCCTTTACCGCCTGCTCCACCTGGAAACAACCAGACAGCCAGCGAGACAAACCTCAAAGCCAAAGTCAAGAAATATGCTCAAAAGTACCTCTACCAATATTTCTTTTCAATTTCAATCTGGTACTTGAGGTTAGAACTTGTGGACTGTGTGTTTACACCAAAAAACCTGTGTGTTCGTTGTTGTTTGTTAACAAACAAAAGATGTCACGTCTTAAGTTCTCTAGAAGGGACAAATCTCTTAGCCTACAGATGCTGTTCCTCTCCACCTGAAAGCAGCAGCAGGGCACAGCACTAGAGCTGCTTCCCTTTCTCTGTTCCAGTGAAAAGGCTTCCATAAAGTTAAAAAAGCTGAGAGCTGCATGCACTGGTGAAACTCAAGGTACCTTTTTTGGGCAGACCTCTGCCTTTGCCTGTTCTCGATTTGCGGTCATTGGTGTTAACTTTGCCCTTTGGACTGTGTGGGTCTCCTCCTGCCAAGTCTCCTGACTCCGAGACAGACTCGCTGGTGGAGTTGCGGGATGAGGACTTGCGCAGGCGTCGCTTAGCTTTGGCTTTGAGCCGCGCCTCGTGCAGCGCTTTTTCCTGAGGCGTCCAGTTGCCGTTCACCTCCGACTCGTTCAGCCCGTCCTCGTCACCGCTGTAGGGACGGTTAGCCTCTGCCACGTTGTCATCGAAAGAGAACATCCCTGTGGTCAGAAAATAGAAAAACTGTCAATGCCTTTTAGCAAAGCATTGTTATCATGCTGCTATAAAACATGCTGATTAACGGGGTCTTTATTGTCACTGTATATAAGCTAAAAGTAAGTGAACAAGAGCAACAGTTTAGGTGAGACGATGCATAATCTATTAAGAAATGGTTCTTGCTATGGAAGAAAGCTCTGACCCTAACCCCACCCACTTCCTCTCAAGTGCTTGATAGACTGTGTGGGACCACACTTTGCTGTTGTGGTTGACTGGGAGCAAATGTCTGCAGCTAGTTACCAAACCATGCATCGAGTGGGACATGGGAGGCGTGACAAGGGAGGAGAGCAAGGCTGAGATTTTCACAATTAACTCAGCACCCAAATGCCATTAAAGTTTGTTAAACTTCGTTTTTTTCGCATTTCTTTTTCAAGTAAAATTGCAAAATTACAGAGCAGAAATACTCTACTTGAGCAGAGATACTTAAGGTATCAAACATGATGTGGCAAAGTACTAATCATGCAAAATGGCCTCTTTCAAAACAATACAGAATGTTGTATTAGAATTCTTAATACATGAATATGTTCATGACTTTAATGTTGCAGGTGATGGAAAAAGAGTGCAAAGTAGTATTGAACTTAAGTACTGAAAAAAACATACCTCAAAAACACAATTAAGTAAAATACTTGAGTAAATGTACCGTAATTTCCGGACTATAAGCCGCTACTTTTTTCACACGCTTTGAACCCTGCGGCTTAAACTACGATGCGGCTAATTTATGGACAAAAATAAATGAGAAACTGTGTGACGAAGTAATTCTGAGGCTTTTAAATTCCGACACTGAAGAAGACAGCTTTAGTGTTTTAGTTGTTAAATTTAGTCGGCTTATAGTCCGAAAAGTACGGTACTCAGTTACTGTCCAGAATGCCATTTTAATTGCTGCTGAAACAATGTTCTCATTAATTAACAAAGTTAATGCTGTCTGCAAATGCGAATCTGTAAGGGTCGTCTCTCAGTGAAAATGTCTTGGGAATTATTGCTGTACATGAAAAATAAGACTAAGGAATCAACATGCACCAACAGCTCATGGTGAGAAAGTTTTTGTTTCACTTGCTCATGTTGTTTGCATGAACAGCTTTTAACGGCATCAGGGCATGAAAACAATGCCCTCTAAGAGTGTGTGCTACTGCTAGCTCCATATGTCATGGCCATGTTTGCACATCGAGCCAAAGGTCGCATAACACCCAGAACATAACACAAGAAGATGTCAGCACAAATTAACACAGGCATTCTTGTGGCACTCACCAACTCTGCCAGCGTAAAAAGTAGGTCAAGTGTAAGGTAACTTAATATACTAGTCTTCTGTGTGTGTGTGTAAGGAAAATGCGGTATTTAGGGTGAGAAATGTCCTACATTGCTTCCTCTAGAAACAGAGATAACAACAAGTGGGACTGGAGTGCTCCTGCAGGCATGGGAGGAGGGAGCAGAGGGGAACGCATGCTGGAGAAATGCTGACACTAGGATTTTTTTTTTTATTCCTCCGTCTTCTCGCGATCAGTCCGCGGCAGCTAGAGTGGACCTGACTACATATGGCATGGTTGAGTTCACGACTGTTCACATGACAGGACTGTAGGAGCGAGGGGAAAGCAGGAGGGGGAAGAATGTCTGAGGGTGTACAGTAATGAATACTTGCAAGGGCCCCAGATGGCAGTTTGAGAAGTTATGGCCCTATAGATTACAGGACATATAGGAAACATTCAAAAGGGAGGAGAGGGGGAAAAGGTCCAAACCACAGATAAAACTAACAATCTGAAAAAGCAGAAGCAGTCTGTGGGCTGCAGAGCGGCAAATGTTAACAAATAGTGTAATTATCATACTTTCAGGCAAAAACAATTAAACTGAAACCTATTTTTAAAAAGTTGTTCAAGAGTTTTCAGATGTTGGATTTTTGCACAGTTCAGTCATGAGGGTGAAAAACAAATGAAAGGAAACACCTTTGTGCGAAGCAAGACGCCTCCCTGAATTAACCTGTTGTGGTAAGGAGAGCACCACACCCTTGGCCTTTAAAGCCTGCAAGCAGCGGACCATGTGTCATCTCCTGCTCTTTCCTCATGTAGGCTACGGGGCCTGCCAGTGCAGTAAAATAGGACCTAGCCAATGGCAGCAGGCCAAACACTCAACCGGCCAATCAGAAAAGAGCAGAAAAACGGGAAGGCAGAAATAGTCCCAGCTGTTTGCCAAGACAAAGAGTTGCAAAACAAGCCTCACAAAATGCAGCCAAGCAAACAGCACAGACTGTGTGCCTCTGTGACACAGAACATGTCTGCAAAAAAAAAAAAGGTTGTAATTTAAAGATTTAATCTAGCAAAGATATGTCTAAGTGTCACAGTCCCATAAAGCTGCAGTAAACAAACTCAACTCTGCTGTCTTTAATCCTGCACGCCCACCAGTGTACACTCAAATGAATGCCAAACCTCACAACACTGTCATGTTGGTTTTAAAAAACCGCTCCCACGCTCAAACGGTTTCAATAACACAGCCAGATGCAGACCAGCAGAGGACCTGTTGCCTACATGTCGTGTGGGAGCTTTCCACAGTGTCAAAGAGTTTGGCAATGGTCTTCTATACAGTAGCAGTGTTTATCAATGAGAGGGCGGTCAGTGGAGCAGGAGCTCTCACATTCCTCCCAAAGGACTGACCCAGTTTTCAGGACTGAACACATTGCAGTATGGAATATTAGTTTTTGAGAGAATCTGTCAAATGCTGCAACTTTTTTTGATGAAAAAAAGCTGTGTTCACATTAATAAACTGAAACTGTGTTTCTGTGCTCAACTTTAATCCAAGTTTTTCACAGTGTGTATGGGCATGACAAGTGTATCCTGTAGGTTCACTTTTGAAACGAACAATATTTGCATATTTGAAATTTCTGGATTTCTCAATAAAAGAGGAGAAGAACATATCATGTTCATGATTTTAATTAGGTAATGAAACTTTTTTGTAAAAGAAAATATTCCTAATTAAACCTGAGGATCATTACATGTCCTTAAACATGTCTGTAGGATATTTAAAGACAGCTGCGCATGGTTATGCAGACAACATAGATTTGCTAATGTCTATTATCTAAAACTGATTCACAGAGTGCTTTGATTTAGAAGCTGTTCATACTTGGTTTTTAACATGTGTCCTGGGTGATCTGAGCACAAGTGGATGGCTCTAAGTACATGTGTTCAGTGCTGGCATTACAATACGTCCCCACAGTTTAGTGAGCACGTGTGAGTAGATCTCACTTCCCCACTTAAAATGCAAATAAACACCTACATCGTTTCTGACTGCGAACACCAAATGTGTTGTTGTTTTCAATCAGCAGCAAACAAACAGACACATTTTTTTAAACAGAGAAGAAATAACTAAATGGGTAAGTTTTCACTAAATTCATAAAATTTCTCCTGAAGCAACAACTCATGAAAATGCATGGGGCAACAAAGAATGGGCTTCTTACTGGTTATTGTTACCCATTTTGCAATATTGGACATGTTTAGCATCAATACAATCAGAGTTATTATATCTCAAGACTTGAACATACACAGAGCAGTCCAGTTGTGACACCCATAGCACATTTTACCAGATATTCACAGGCTGTTTGGTCCGTGTTTTAAATCCCTGTGCATTTAAAGAAGTATATAACACGGGGCCACATCTTCTGACCACACTTGTGCATTTTTTTGGTGGTAAGAAGATGGAAGTGGGTGACTGGCTTGCACAGTACAACTGATTCACCAGTTTGCAAGTTCAAAATGGTTGTGCATGAGGAGCAGTGCACAAATCACATTATATTTTGTTGTAAATATTTGCCTAATATGTCTTCATATTTATTTCCTTATGTCCTTTATTCTTCTCCTTTCTGTGTTTAATGTCAGTGTTAGTTGGTGGAATTTACACTTTACTAGTGCTGCCAGATTCTGTTAAAAAGACAAAAATCTCAATTTCAGCTTGACATCCTGGTCAAAATAAAGATCAACTGGGTAAGAAAAAAAATCCACCAAAGAGGATTTTTTTTGTGTACCCACAAAGAGAAAAACATGTGTTATGTCCATGGTCAAACAAGCATCTGTACAGTGATAAAAGGGGACAAAACAAAAACAGCCCTAGTGCACATGGTCCTGCGGTGGTTATCAAAGAACAGAAGGGTGTGGATGCCCTTGGCAGTTAAACTGTCATTGCACTTAATGACAGGAGAGCCAGTCAGTATTTGACTTAAAAATAAGCTTCAGACCCTTTACCTAAACTTGCATGCATATAGTGATTTCAGCTTGAATATACAACAGTAACAACAGAAGCTGGGGAAGCGGCCACACACACTCCACAGATAAAAGAACCAGAGTTGCCGCATGTGACAAAATGTTATGCCAATGCAGATGAAGAAAAAAAAAGATTATATTCATTTCATGGAAACTTTTGGAAACAGTTTCGCTGACTGTGCTTCTTGAGTCATCCACTGTAACAGCTGCAGAGCAGCTACACAGATAAAGTACAAACAAAAGATTAGAGCAACTCAGATAAACTTAGAGCAGCTTGGCCTGATAAGAGCTTTTTTTTTTTGGTTGTTAAAATAATCAGCCATCTCCTCTAATGATGTACTGTAAAGCACTACTTTATAAGGGAGGTTTGCTCAGTTTCCAAGCTGAAGAACTTAATGCAAACAGATGGTGTGTGCAGAAATGTTTTTGTGAATGTGTGTGAGGGCAGGAGGGTTAACAAAAGAAGAGAAGGGAGAGATTGTAACATACTGTGTACTCAGCAGGCCAAGAACAGATCTGACTTGACATATATGGCAGCGGGTTCCTTCCATGATGCTCCTAATGCATGTATTTATCCATGGGGTTATGTAAATGTTCTCACACGTGGGGCTCTGCACAGTAGTTAGATCTGCACCAGCAGGCTATTTAACATAGCACAGGCCGGCTGTGTGCTGCTCCCAAAACCACCCTGGTCAAACTGATTATATGAGGTAAAACACAAGTTGATATATTAGTAAGTCAATTACAATGATTGCATCCAGTCTTCAGATATAGTTTCCCCTTTCTTCGCCAAGTCAAAAAAAAAGCATCTTCCTGATATGCATCCTAAAGCACATCAGAGAAGTTGCAGGATTTTGCCTCTAATGGCAAAGAAAGGAATTTAAGTGTCCTGAACGAAGCTAGATTTAAGCAAAGCTGTACACTAGAGCTATGTCACTACCTCAAAAAACTTTCTGTAGATTAACTGATAATTAACTGCAATCACTAGTTATGATAACAAAACAGGAAGGTCTTCTAGGCCAGGGTGATCTGGCACAACAAGAGTTTTTATTTTTACAAATATTTCCCACAGAGTTGCTTTAGCTCAGTGTCAACACTTGACCCACAATGTATAGAGGAGTTGTGTGTGTGTGTGTCTACCTCCACAACAAGGTGGAGGTGGACACACACACACACAACAACTAGCTTCTCAATCAAACGTGGCCAGTCAGACTGATGAAGAGCAGCCCATTAGTACACTGAGGTACCTTTACTTTTACACACACACACACACACACACACACACACACACACACACACACACACACACACACACACACACACACACACAC
>JAPZDY010000020.1:1296200-1328921 GCA_029783645.1 Ctenochaetus hawaiiensis
TAATTAACATCAGTCTGTGATTCAGATATTTTTAGGCCAGCAGAGAAGGCCTTGAAGGCCCTGACGGCCCGCCACTGATCTCTTGATATATTTAATTAAATTAACCAACCTTATGACACCCTGGGTTTGTCCAAACTGTGATGGGTTTATCTGGTTGGTGGATGTAGCCTTAGGCCAGCTTGGGTTGTAACTGTTGATAAAGTGTACAAAGAATAAGAAACAGGCTACAGCTGGAGGTCAGCAGCAGAGGTCACATGTGGAATTTCTCCACCCTGAGGTCAGCGGGTGCTGAGAAGCTCTCAGGTCAAGCCAAGCAACGATCATGTACACTATTCGCAGAAAACTGAGTTTACATAAAGCCTGTGAATAACCTTTACTGACTTTTGAACATTCTAATAGTGATATTTCAGAAACTGACTGCTGTACACCTACATTTAGGTGAGAATGTCCCTGCTCCGTCTCAGGTGTCACTGCTGCAGGGTACACCCCTGTAATCTCTGTTCCCCACAGCAGAGCAGCTGATGCTCTAAAAACAAGAGGGCAGGACACACTTAAACGAGGTGTGCGCAGAGCTGTGGGGTAAGTTTCAAGGGTAAGGAAAAGACAATTAAAGAAAGCAGTGAGAAGGCAGGACAGCAAGGACCAAAGTTCGTTGAGTGAACCAGTCATGGCATGGTCCCTCAGGCCTTGTGTGAGCCGGAGGAAGAGGAGGACATGGAGACATTCTTAAACGTTGCCAAAGGGAGGGACGGGAGGCAGCATAGGACGAGACGGCTTTGTGTGTCGAGCAGGCAGCCTGAAATTCAGGTCAGCAGAGTATGCACACATACGCTGGAATGCAGAGTTAAGTAAGAGAGGCAGTTTAGGGGGGAGAGTCTGTGGGTGGTTGGGGGGTCACAAAACTAGCAGGCCGAGCTGAGTGTGCTGTATCTGCTTTGCTTGTTTTTTGACAAGCAGGGAGTCACAAGCAAATGTTGGTTTCATATCTGTAGTGATTGAGAGGATTAAAGCTGCAGGCAGTCTGTCATTCAACAATCTGTTTTTCTCTCTCCTTAAGTCCCACACGTGTAGGTTTAGTTTTAGTAGTTTGTAACCTTTTTGGCTTGCAAACTGTAAGACAATTCCCTGTCCTTGTCTCCTTGTTATCTCATCATCCCACAGATTTATCTTGTGGCATTTTAGGTGGGTCCAGACCCTCAAACTGGACCCCGCCCCACTGCTCCACAACCTCCTTTCAGAAGTAAACAGACAAACTTTTGCTGTAAACATGGAAGCTGGAATCGTCTCTCGTGCCACTAGATTCCTGTGTGTTAATCATTGACAAGGATTCATTATAAAAGCAGAGCCCCGCGTGTCAGGGGAATGTGTTTATTGAGCTTGCTGAACTTGTCTCTGCTAGTCCGTCCAACATTTGCAGATGTACTTTTCAGTGCACGCAGCGGAAGGCAATTAATGTCCAGGTCTGTCATTTGAGGTTGTGTTGAAATGATTCAAAGATGCACAGAGAGACCTTTCTTTAGTCTGACCCCCTGTCTCTGTTTGCTCACACCCTCTCCTCTTTAAATACTATTTGACATCTGTTTTTCTGTTAACACCAGTGTAAACAAGCTCTACTGAGCAAGGGATTTTGTAATGATCCACGCTTGCACAGGGGATTGTTTCAGTACAAGAAAAAAATCAAATGGAGCTAATTACTAGGCATTCCCTAACACGCCCAGTGGAAACTCCAGTTTGTTGTGTGGAAATACTACTACAACATTTGAACAACAAACTGCTTAATTCTGTAGTTTCCTGTTTTTTAATCACCAGCAAAGCATGCAGAGCTCATTCTTCAGTGTAATTCTAGGAGTAGTAAAGTAAGCAGACCCCTCCCTCTGTCTGCACTGCTGTTTTGGTTGTTTGCTACTTGCGTGTGAGAGTGGAGTCATGTGAGAACGAGCTCCATGTTCCTGCCGTCTGGAGATTGTGTTTATGAGGGACTTGTATTTGTCCGTCTCGCCTAGCAGTTGTCACTGCACACAGTGGGTGGGTGCGCCCTCTGAATGACAGAAAACAAATACATCTCAACCCAGACGAGTGACATTTCATATCAGCGTGATTAAAGCCTCTCATGCCTCCTTGTGTGACTCTGGTCTCGCTGACGTGGGCAGCGTGGCGAACCACTCTGCCAGTTTCACATGAGCTGTTCCAGCCCCGTCTTATTTTTCTCCCCTCTGACGGCACATCAGATCTCTGTTAAATGTAAACACATTCAGGGCAGGGCAGGAGAGTGACAGGGAGACTGATGAGGGGCTGCTGAAAGGCCCAGTGTGTGTATGTGTGTGTGTGTGTGAGTGTGTTTGTGTTTTTGTCGACCGGCCTCTGGTAAGGGTCCCCTCACCACCTCAAGAATCCCTCCATCTGCCTCGTACTCCCTGGGAACCTGCCAGCCAGATGTGGAGCCACTTCACTGGCAACCCCAAATTCAACCACCTCAACATGTTGATCCACACTCACGCGATGCAGCCCCCACTTTCACTTCACAGAACAGGGCTGCGCTGTATACAAGGGAGCCAAATAGAAAGACATGCAGTTTTTGCAGTGTAATTTTTTTGCACCCTACTCAAAGTCAAGAAAAACACTGACAGATGAAATCTTTACACGAAGAGTTTTGCTACAAGTACAAGCATGTTACTAAATGATTGTCAGACTAAACAAACAAAATGGAGATTTTTAAGGTAAAGGTTTAAACTTCAAGTGTAATATGACTTTATCTAGATACACTGATATAAAAAAGAAGTCTGTTGGAGTGACAAACACAAACAGCCAGATCTTCACAGGCTTTTTAGCAAACCTTCAGGTTAGGTAGAGGAAATAAAGGCAAACGGTTAAATTATAACCCAAACTTACTTCCTGGTTCAACTAAACCATTTTATTTGGTGATAAAAATATTCCCTGATTGCAGGGGAAAACACAGTACATCAGACATCTTTATAGCAATGTTGTGATGTTTCCAGATGTCAGCAGTTATTACTGAAAGATGGCCAAAACTATGAATATAAGATCCCAGTTGTAAAGAGCTAGAATGATCCTTTAAGTTCTTAAAAACACAGTTAAGATCCTCTTTATTCTTGAGATGTTGAATGACAAATTAATTTATTGCATTTTGAGATTCAATCCTTATTATTCTTGCTTAAAGCTGAGTAGATCAGGCAGTGAATCCCTCATGCTGATGTCCTGTGGGTTCAAGTCAAAACAACACCAGAGGCCTGGTATAGCATTTTCTTTTCTTTAAACCCAACAGGGAACGGACCGCGTCAGCTCTGGCAGTGAAAGGAAACATTGCTGTGGTGTTTCTGACAACCTTTGACCTTAGTTTAGCGGCTTTGGCTCCTTGCCACGACAAGCCACTCGGTCCTGTGCGTATGGGTTGAGGAATGCGCTGGGCTGCAGCGAGCTCATTAAACAGTGCACTGAGTGAGGGGTGAAGGCCTGTTGTTTGCACTGGCTTGCCTTCTCAGGCCCTGCAGCTCTTTGTGTACCAGTAGATCTCCAGTCCCAGAGCCCTGCTCGGTCTGCAGACACTGCTGTCACCAGAACAGTGAGTGTGAACCATTTAATGTGTGTGTATGTGTGTGCCCTGTTCACCTCTTTGATGTGGCATACAAAACTATCCTTCATTATGCAGCCACTAAACAGACACAGGCTGCTGCAGATACGCTGCTCGCCTTTGACACAAGCTGCAAAACTAGAGATTTCACAGTTGTTCTTCCAAGGCTGAAAGTGTGAGCACATCTGTGAGAAAGGTCTATCTGGAAACACTGAGCATAAGTCAGCAGTTTAAGTAGCTTGTTCCAGATTCAGCAGCTTTCTGAGCAAGAGTCCCTTCTTTCTTTTCCCCTCTGGATTTGCTTTGTTTTGGCATTGGTGGAGAGGAAAGGAGGGGGGAGGAGAGAGAGAGAGAGGGGAGGAGGGGCAGAGATCAGACACAAATCATCCCGTGGTACTCTGCACATGAGAACGGTCAGGTGGTCATTTCCCTGCAGACATGACTTCAGAGCAAATCAAATTGCAGATTTACTATCAAATCCTCAGCTGCAGAGAAATTACAGGCTGTTTTGTTTTTGTAGCTTTTTAGCAGAGTCACAACCCCCCACCCCCCCCGTGCTAAAATGCTGCTGATGCACCATAAAAATGCACAAGTTTTTCTTGTGTTTTTTTTTGTGTTTTACTATTTGCTTTTAAAAACAATAACCCAGAAATTTGAGTGTTTAAAAAACACATCACATGAGTCCGTCATACTTTTGAAACATTGTTGACACACTCAAGCCAGGAATCTGCCTTAAGCACAAAACCTTATGTGACATCACATTATAAAAAGACCATCCTATTTTCACCCCAGACAAAATGGAAACTTTGACGTGATTTAGTTACATGTGGGCCAGACTGTGTGAACTGTCTGCTCTGCTCCACGTACACAGCGTTCACATTCATCTGGTGCCACACTCTGCATGGCTGTTTGAGGCAATCTGATAAACATTGCGTGACCAGGACTTGGCTCAGGAATAACAAACGTGAGTGAGGGAGGGTCCCTAACCCCTGCTCCTAATCGGCTGTGCGCTCTTGAAGAAACGCGAGTGAGTGTGAGTGTCACGCAGCAGGGAAACATGTGCTGATGGAAGGGAGCTGTCAGGGACACACTGCCAGGTCTAACTAGATACTAGGCTAGCTAATGATATTCATCAGAAACATGAAGCTTTTCTTAGACTACAGCCACAATAAAGGCAAGCAGAAGAGAGAGACGTGTAGCATTTAATGCCAGGCTTATGACAAAGAGAGGCATAGTCTGGACTTGTTGAAACTGCAGTGACCAAAATGTATAAGTGGTTACTCAAAACAATGAAAGAGGTAGTTTGACTTCAATTCAAAAGCCGCTTTGGAAATAAGTTGACAAATGTGCTACTGAACACATGTAATTTTCACATTTAAACTTAACGTGACAGAAGTACAAACACAACACAAGAGAGGGCAAATAAGATTATTACTAAGTTCTAAACTGCTTCATAAACATGAAAAAACAGACGCAGCTAAGTGTCCTTAGTTTAAAGGGTTAGTGAATTTCTAATATGTTGCGTTTTTTTTTGCTCCTGCCTTTTTCTCAGAGCTCTTACTGGGCTTCTGTTCATCAACAAAAAGCTCTGATAGCTCTGAGTATGAGATACTTCTATCTCACAGAGAAAACTGGTCTTTATTTTCAGTGCATAAGCATTCCCAGCTAACATATTTAACTATTTCTGATTGCTGTTGATAAGAAAATAAGATACATTGCAGGACAGTTATCAGAACCACCATCTTTCATAATTTCCTTTACAGTTGCATTTTGGATGTTGCAGACAGCTTTTTCTTTTGTACAACATAGTTCACCTCTTGGTTACCGCGGTTGTTGAGTGGCAAGTTTTCTGCTTTTGATTTGGGGTGTGATAAAAAAAAGGTGTTATTTCTGCAGGCTTGAATACCAAACAGTGCAGACATTCATTTAAATGCTTTAGGTGGTCAAAGCAATGATGAAAGTACATCTGTGAACATTTCTATCCTTTGCATGCCAGGTAAAATATGTGGTGAGCATACAGGTGGGGTCTATGATGAATGAGTCAGTAAAGTCACCAGTTTTTTTGAGAGGGGGCCAGAGTATTCGGGGAACGCCTTGTTTTTGTTTTTCATTACAAGAGAGGGAGAGAGTAGGGGGGTGCATGGTGCAAGATGGTGGCCCATTGGCTCAAGTTACCCTTTGGATGATGTGTATGGAGCGCTGCCTAGTGCAGCTGAGCACACTGCACTCAAAGGGGTCTTTTTTCAACCCACGAGAAAGTCATCCACTAGCTTGGACCCCGCTCCTTTCCAAAACAACACTCCTCTCCCCCCTCTGCTACAGACCCCCAGCTCCTTCCTGCCCTGCTTCCCCTGGCCACAGTCCAAGTGCTTCATGTGGCTCGACTGGGGCAGGTTGGAGGTGGGCCCCCACCCCTGTCCTCAGAAGACACTTGTTTTCCAGTGGGATGAGGGTGTGTTGGTGTTGGCAGGGTGGAGTAGAGGGGTTTAGCTGATGGGGGGAGGGCTTGCCCCCTGGGAGAGGATGGAATAAA
Organism: Ctenochaetus hawaiiensis; assembly: GCA_029783645.1. NCBI lineage: Eukaryota > Metazoa > Chordata > Actinopteri > Acanthuriformes > Acanthuridae > Ctenochaetus > Ctenochaetus hawaiiensis. Next base: position 1,302,323 of record JAPZDY010000020.1, read on the forward strand.
AGAACGAGAGCACTTTCACACGCCCTTTTTTTGGGACGGCCTGTGTGCACCTGTAGAGAGGTAGAGATGGTTTAAAGGGCACTTTTGTCAACCCTTGTATATCTGGTGCATTTTTATAGCTACACTCAGATTTCGGGAATTAAAGATACAGCTAATATTTGGAAGCTTGGAGTATTATGTTCATTCACTGAGACTCTTGTTGCCCACAGGCCATCTCTGGCTGACCTCTAACCAAAACAGACGGGCAAGTGAGAGGGTCTCACTTCATGTGAAAAACACAGGCAACGCCCTTCCTGAAAAGAAAAAAAGAAAAAAACAGGGAAAAGACTGTGTGTGTGCATGTGTAAAGAGAGTGTGTTCTTGTGTACAACCTGCATTCTCCTGTGTGCTCGACTCTGCAGCCAACCCTGGAGAGCTTCATATCTCTGATTAGGTCTATTGTGGTTGCAACGATGGCCAGTGGAGACCTTGCATTGTTAGAGTTTGTTTACCGTTCAGACAGAGTTAGCCAAAGGAACGGGAGAAAAGGGGGAAGGCTAGGTCAGAACAAAGAAATGGTTCATGGACAAGCTTGACTAATGGATGATTGAAAGGCCTTTATGAACGACTTTGAATGAACTAAGGACAGACAGGGAAGGTAATCTGCTGATAAAACTATTGTGAATTATAGAATTTTCTTCAAGTAATGTATATCATCCATGCAAAGTCAGTCAGTGTCCTAACAGCGATGAACTTTTTTCTTTTAGTTGCTATCACTGAATTAAACATCCAAATGCGGCATCCATTGAGATGTTTACTTATGGGTCCAGGGTTGTTGGCCTGGAGGATTTTGGCAGGGATGCAGGGTTTTCTGGGGCCACAGCTTGTGACTTAAGTGACCAAAACGCATGAGAAAATTCTCATTGCCGTCATCTTAGACAGTAATGATTTTTGCACCCATTTGCTGTGGGTTTATTACTTCTTGTCAGGAAGGTCATTGTTTTAAAAACAAGGCATTCTGCACGAACTAGTGATAAATATAATTCAACCACACAGAAAGTCCAAAAGTTGTAGATAAATGTAATATGCTGTTTTGTAGAAACACATAAGTTCCCAAGATGAGGCCCTGGTTGACTTTTTAAATGTGTTTTATGTAAGAATAAATAAACATAAACTAATCACAATAGTCTTGAGTGTCACTAAGGCCAGACTACAATGATGATGAGCTTCTGACAGATGGGGAGAAGAACACTGACTAAAATAGTTGCCCAGTAGCAGGCTTATACCTGCAGTCTGTATCCGTGAGTCAGACTAATTCCAGACCACTGGACTGGCCTTTGGGACGATTGCTTGGTTCAATAGAAGTCATTAGCTCGTGTAGCTATTCTCAGTTTAATTACGTTGGATGCTGACTATTTATTTATGAGAAACTAATATAAATAGAACAATTTAATTAACTCCAAAAGGATTTACCCTTAAATAAATATCCTTAAATGAGCTATTTTCTGCTTTTTGCTGGGAATGAGGGTGTTTGTGTCCCAGATGGTCGAGGATGTGATTCCCAACAGGCTATGAGAGTGGTTTGCTGGAGCCTCTGCAAGCTAACATGTAACCAGTGAGACTGTGCAAACTCTAGTCCTCTGAACAGGCAGTGTTTCATGATTACTCTCAATGTCACAACTTAACCACACCTGCAGAGCATCGGTCTTGATCATGCATCACTCACCATTGTCTCTGCTATAGTACAAGTTTTTTAGCACAAGGAAATTAAACACCAGTTACAGTATAAGAGCAACAGTATTTGTTTCTGCCCTTCACGGACGTGCAGATAAGCACTTAGCAGTCTGTTTGTGTAGGTGCCTTCTCACTTTTCTGCTGGTGGATGTCTGCTGACTCACCCTGTTCTTGTGTGTTTGCAGACGTGCCAAACTACGGCTGTACTTGGAGCAGTTGAAGAAGCTGGTGCCTTTAGGTCCAGACAGCACAAGACACACCACACTGAGCTTGCTGAAAAGGGCCAAGATGCACATCAAGGTACAAGAAATGTTCACAACATGTTCACGTGTTTTGCATCTCTTTAATAAGTTATCCTTTTAGAGCCATAATTATCTTTATATCTTTGGTTTCTGGACAGTTGGACTTACAAAGACAGCAGTTTGAAGTTGGGAATGTGGTAAACTATGCCTGGCATTTTTTATTAATTTCAGACATTTTTAGATCAAGCAAACAGTAAATTAATCATAAAAGGATAAGAAGTTAAAATAATCATTAGTAGCAGCTCTGGTGCAGAGAAAAACTGGATGAAACTCTCCTTAAAAAGTCTAATTTGCCTTCTTTTTAAGCTTCATGAACTCCAAACTCATGCTCCACTTCTCCTGTTTCTTTTAGCTGTTTGGTTTTGCCTTCCTTAAGTGTTATATTGTTTTCTAATCTTTCAATCTGAGTGCTTCAGGACCTGCCAGAAAAAGAAATCCTCCAAAGACTAAAAAGAAAAAAAACACACACAATGCACTGAGTCAACAAAGTGGTATATACAGGACATTTGGTGGCTGATCTTTAGATATGGGAAAGGACATAATTAGATGTTAGGTTTGTTTACCTCCTTCCATGGTTCATTAACCATTGCAACTCACTCACACACAGAGACACGCAAGATACGCAGCGTCAGTGACAGAGAAGGCCTTAAAAAAACATAACACATCAGTGCTTGCAGAATATTTTTTGATTCTTGATGTTGCCATGTAAAGTATGAACTATAATTTAAGTACAGTTTAAAATATGCTGTTGATCTTGCTGTTTACTGGAGGCAAATGTGGTTGGTGGAAAATCTAGACGCAGCGACATTTAACCCTTCATTTCCTGTTTATCAAGCATGTACCCTCTGCTCAGACACGTTCCATTAGTTCTTGTCATCGTGTTGTTCCTTCTCGTATCACAAGGTGCCACATGTGTGTAGACTTCACTTTGATTCACCACCGAAAACTTTCATGTGCAAAAAAAACAAATGCAAAATCTAATCCCACGTTGAGTCAAGCTTGTAGAAGAGTTTATATTTATTTTTTACTTTCTAATCTGTAAACCTCACACAGTCACTTTGCCACTTTCATATGACATGTTGAAAGTTGTTGTTGTTTAATATTCTTTTGTATCACTGGAAGAAGTCTGATTGGCAATAGATGATAGAAAACAATACTGGTTTCATAAGCCTGCGCTAATTTTTAATAATACCAGTAATAGCATCTGCATGATATGAAATGATTTTAAATTCAATGTTAAAGGATTATCAAAGATTATGGTGATCTCAATTTGAAAGAATATCTTGTTTTAAATACTTGTGTTAGCCTCTTTGCTGTGTTTTAAAACATAACAACATTTAAAAAAGAGGTGATATAACAGAGTGTAAAAGAAAGTTCAGTAGGAAGGTTAAGTACACAAAAAGTGTGTTGGGTGCGTAACTCCTGTTTTAAGTTGCGATTGTGGGTGTAAGATGTGGTTTTGTTTTTTTTGTTTTTATTTGAAAACCCACATTGATTGAGATGTGCTCTACAGACTTGTCTCTTTTAAATGTAAATGTCAAATGCTGAAAATATTAATGTAAATGTGGTTTTAATGTGTACCTTTTTTACATTGCCCTTTTTTACATTGGATTCCTATGGTAAAGTATTATGAGGGAAACAAAAAAATATACCAAAAATTAATATCTCAAAGTAACTCCTTATTATTGCTTCTTCTTTATTATTTGTGTCTCTGTAGAAGCTGGAGGAGCAGGACAGGAAGGCTTTAAATGTGAAGGAGCAGCTGCAAAGAGAGCACCGCTACCTCAAACGCCGCCTGGAGCAGCTTTCCGTGTCCGGATCTGTTGAGCGCATCCGCACTGACAGCATGGGCTCCACCATCTCCACCGACTCTGAGCAAGGTACGCTGGCATTAAAAAGTACACCAGCATGTGCATAAATTGACATGAATGCAATATTCTGAAATACCTTCAGTGAAAATGTTCGTATATATAATTCTACATGTCCTCAAACAGTCACAGTGTGAAGCTCTGCTGTATAATGCGGTCCACTGTGACATTGCTGTGGTCATGGCTTTATGTCACTGTCACATTTAGATCAAAAGATCACCTTCACATTAGATACACATCAATAATGACCACGGTATGGTGCAGGCAGAGGTTGACATGTACACTGTATACCTTGAAGCTCTATCTGTTTGCAAATAACTGCTCAACACTATTGGTGCCTTCACTCACAATGTAAACCCAGTCAGAGCTGTTTGCATTCCTCCTGCTGTCCACCGATAAACTCTGAGCTCACTGAGATCCAAGTGAAAAGCCACTCGATGATCAGCCCCAGGCCTTGTTTGCAGGCGATGTCCCAGGTCAAAGGTTAACACCTTAGATTTAGGATGAAGGAAAGTAGCTCTCCTGTTCAGCTACTGATGGTGGAAGAGTTCATCTCATGAGGTTTACTGTTAACCAGTGCAGGTGGTCACCTTTAATCTGTTTCAGTGACTTAAGTACAAAGTAATCTGTTGTATTCTGAGGTCAGTGGCGTGACCTCTGACCACAACCGCTGGTTCAGTCTGAATACTGTTAACTTGAAACCTCAGAAGCTTAGAAGAATTAATGTTTTTCAAATTGTCAGACAGTTTTTAGGAATAATTTTGACCATCTTCATAACTGTAAGAAAAGGAATATCAGACTTTTTCACATTTTTGCAGTGGCCTTCCTGGTGCAGAGAGGTATGAAAGGTGGCAGGGTTTGAACTTCACTCCTAGGTTCACTCTTTCCTTGTTTTATCACTTAATGTTGACAACCAAGTATAACACAGTGAATGACTTTTAGTAGAGACGATTTGAAAACGTGTCTCATCCTCATCCTCTGTTGAATGGCAGGCCTTTCAGTGTGGCTGTTCTGAACACAAAAACCATTTTTGCCTTTTGATGGGGTTGGACAGCATGTTCGTATTAGCTAGCTCTTTTGGAGCATAACCCGAGCTAAAGGGTGCAATGTGCTGCTCATGAGTGTCACAGACTCCCTTGAAATGCTCAGCTTGGACCGTTACAGTATGTTTACTAATCCTGGATGAGGTAAACACACATGCAGTTGTTTATCAATGGATGAGGATTAACTGTGGGAGCACAAAGATCTGCCTGTTTGCCCAGAGTTAATGGCTGCCTAAATCCAGGTTTAATCCGCAGGCGCAGCAGGCTCCCCAATAAATGTGCCCACAGCTGCGCGGAAATAAACAATTTCCCCTCTCTTGTTCTGTTTTTTTTCACAGTACTGAAATTAACCTGGTGTATTTTCTTTTTTGCATGCAGAGGTTGACATCGAGGGTATGGAGTTCACCCCTGTCGAGGCGGACAGCGTGGACAGCATCAGTGACGGCGAGGAGGAGGAGGACCACTATAGCCTCCAGAGCAGCTCCAGCGACACCAGCTACACGGCCACACATTCCCACAGACTGCAGCCGCACCACTGTTAAGACACCGCGCGGCCATCCATCCCCCAGCCAACTTCCTCCCCCATGCTCCCCTACCTTCCCCAAACATTTGCAATTGCCAACACCGCCCACTACCTACATGAGACCAGTCCACAATGGCGGTACACCCTGAACCTGCTCCCCCCTTTCCCCAGCCCACGTTCTCCAGGAAGCACATGGGGCTGAAATGCCACTCAAGCCTTCCTAACCCCCCTGACCACTGACCCTACCTCACCCTACTGTATCCTGCCTGAACCTGCCCCTCCTGACACGCCCTGCCCTCCCGCTGCCCTCATGACCCCTACTTGGTGTTGCCGCAGGCTCAGAGAGAGTTGAGCAGAATTTGTGGTGTTTAGTGGGGACTTCTGTGGTGTGGTGGACAGCTTTGACTTGTTAACCAGGAGTTTTTATTAAGTGTGTGTGCAAAAGAGAAAGACCAATTGAGGGAGTTTAAGAGAGTCGAAAACAAATACAAGCTTCATGTTATCCCTGTTCGGCAATAATACACAGACAGGGCATTCAAACTCAGTTTGTGATGAAAAGGGTAAAGCACTTCTTTTTGTTTTGCAGTATATGCAACAAACAGTTAATTACACCATACAGTACCTTTTCTTTACTAAATAAGATTTACAGAAGTAGCTATTGCAGCTGTCCTGCACGCTCCTCGAAATGCTAGACTGCTGAAAAAAAGTGAACAACAATAGCAACTTAATACCGATTTATATGAATAAAACCAATGATATGATATGTGAAATTATTTAAGCCTTTCCACTATTAGGATTGCATCAACATGCAGAAGTGCTTTTACAACTGCATGATCTAAAATAAGACTTTTTTTAATAGCAACTTCTGCAAACTCGGTTTATTCTCTATCACCAAATGTGACCAATTTTGGCCAAAGAACAACTGAAAGAGTAACAGAGCTGTGGCAGAGAAAAAAGGTTGTATATAGATGTACAGTTACTGTCCAAATCCTCATGTCTCCATCTGGTTGGGTTGCCTAACCACTACTCCACACTACTGACCACTACACTATACCACCCTATGGTGTGGATGGACTACTATGTCAGATTAAAAAAAAAAAAAGGAGTTGCCTCATAACTAAAACTCTATTCGTAAAAGATTGAATTAAATCTTGAGTTTCCTCAGTAGCGAATTGATGTAGCAATAAATATGAGAGGCAGGTGCTTCCTCTGAGTTTTTTAAGTGATTCTGATGGACCATGAGGTGCCACCGCAGACTTTTTTTCCTGAACCTTTTTACCATGTGGCGCGTGGGTTCTTACAGAGCGGACCTGCAGAAAAAGGGGCAGTTCTCCTTTTTCTTTTTCACTAAGAGATCCTTCTCTGACCTCATGATGCCATTTACCCAGAATTTGCATTTCTCTACAGCTTTGCTACTTTTTCAAGCGGTGTTCACGTGTCTGGAATTAGGGTTTGTTTGTTCTGATTAACAAGTCAAAGCTGTAAATCTGGAAAAAAAAAATATTAAAAGAAAAAAAAAAGGGCCAGCTCTAATGATTTGTTCTCTGTAGAGGCGTTCATTTTAGCTAAGTTAGCAAACTAATCACATTTAGTTGAACTTTTAATTTTTGCTAACAAGACTAATAATCTTAGTTTCTCTCTGCTCTTTGTTGCTTGTTTCTGGAGCCTCTAGGCACTGCTGAAGACCAACGTAGATAAAATTTCCTCTCTAACTTGTCTGTAACTTATGCACAATAGTCACTATTGACGGAGGAGGCGCTTCTGTTGCTCTCTGACCATTTAATAATCATTAGGCCTCAGTCTCTGGCAGTCTTTAGAGCTTGGTGTCCCAATACTTTGAAAAAAATCAGGGCCAGTTCACTGCGGCGGGTCTGACCAAAAAAATTAAAAATGACAAAAGACACAAAAGAAAACAAAAAAAAAACTTGCATACAAAAGAAGCTATGTGTCACTCAAAGTGATACTAGCCAGTGTAGTCTATATTTCTTGTATTAAATTTTGTATTATATTTTCCTAAATGTTCTCTTGTAATGAAAAGACAAAAATAGTGAGTATATATATATCTATCTATGATATCTCTCTATCTCTCTATATATATCTATGTATATGAGAGAGACAGACAGACAGACATGAGGCCAGGCTTTTGAAGGGAGAGTGGGGGCAGGGGAGCTGATACACTGGCCCCTCTCCCTTGGGTGACTCTCCTGCTGTCATTCTGTGCCTTGGTGAGCCTTCAACCTCCCTCGTCCTCCTCCTCTTCCTCCCACCTACTCACCCTCACTCCCTACTCAGGTCACACTCCCCTCCCTCCCTCTTTCTCTATGCTCATCCTCTGGCGGGGCTGAAAGCTTGAATTTCAACCCTTACCATGCCAAAACACTTCCATGAGCAAGGGGCACTTGAAGAGAAGACCTCATTTTAAACAAATTGAAAAAAAAAAAAGCCCCTTTGGTCTCTACTGAGAAGCCGCTGTCGTTGTCGTCGTAAACCCTACGCCCAGGCTCTCCCCACCCTCCTGACGCCCGCTCGTCTGCCAGTGTCACCGCCTCTGTCACCGGAAAAAGAAAAAACAAAACAAAAAAAAACAAAAAATGCCACACTGGTAAACTCCCATGGCAGCTTCCAGTCGCCCCCGAATGGTCACCGACGGGGTTCAAAACTTCTGGGCTTGAAGCGTGTTTGTATCTTTTTTTTTTGTCATTTTACTATTATTGTGTGCTGACTATGTGTTTGTTCAACGGGCGTCACTGGGAGAGGAGCGATAAAAGAATAATCCAATTGATGGCAGCTTAAGTTGTTATCCTCTGCGCTCCCAGTGGTCGTCCCAGAAATAGTGTTACCCATTGATCAGGGGACCTCTTGAGACACAGCAATATTACCATCTTGTGCTTTCTGAGGGAGGGTGGGCGGGCAGGGTTTTTAAGACAAGCAGGTGGTTTTGCTTTTGACTCTGTGGTGCATTTTTTTTTTTTTTTGTGACCAACTCTTTATTTTTTGTTTTGATGAATATTTACCTCCTATCTGCACTCTCTCCATACACTGCAGGAGGGCAAAAAAAATTAGCTAGAGATAAAAAAAAACAAAACCTTTTTTTTTGTTTTGGAAAAGCTGTTTTTTTTCTTTTCGTCATTGAGAGTTTACATTCATGTCAAAAGATTTGTACATGACTGTTTGTAGCAAAAATGTCCTTTTTCAGTTTTGTTGGTCAAATGAACAACTCGATAAACCATATTAATGGCATAAAGTTATTCTCTTGCACAGAACCTCCCAGCAGGAAAGTGACAGAACGGATGGGATGAGCTGAGGGCCAAATTGTGAGATTGTAATTTTCAATGGCATCATTGGAAAATGTAAATAGCAGACACTCAGAAAGACTGGGTTTTGAGCAGTTGACTGGGACGTGGTAACATTTTTTTTTGGATGCTGGAATCGAGAGTGTTATTGAAGATACTTTTAATGATGTGCCTTGGAAAAAGTTATTTACTTAAAAAAAAAAAGCAGAGATTGTACCAATTATGGAAAACTGAAAAATTAGTTGGAGATACTGTTATTTTTGACCCCTTAGAAAGTCAACAGAAGATGTTACCGCTTCCTTCTTGGGCTGGGTGATATGGCAAAAATATCATCCCGATCATTTTTACATATTTAATTTTACCACAATATACAATTTCACGATTGCCAGTATCCTTACAATGAAGTCTGAAAAAATTATAGTTAAGTCATTTAAAAAAAATAGAGTTTAGTTCATTTATATTCCAATAGATTAACATTACTGTGACGTGTAATTGTGCAAACATGACTTTCCTTCCTCTTTCCTTTATGGTAGGAAATAGGTGTGAACATACACAAGCCAAAAACTGTAGACTAACTAGCTAATGTCCCGTTTGTTTCTCTTGTTTGATAGGCTGTCAGATCTATCCATACAGAGTAAAAAATCTTCAAAGTTTATCACCATTATTGATGTCAATTTTAGCACGTTCCTGTATTGAAATTGTTTTATTGCCCAGCCCTATTTCCTCCTTTACTGCCAGTGTTAAAAAGATGAAGGAGCTCTTCTCTGAATTATTTTTAAAATTATTAAAATCTAAACATAATTAAGGAACCATCAGAGAGATGAAGCTCAGTTCATAAACTGTTGACTCCAGAGCAAGTACAGACAAGGTTAGATATTTGCTTTCATGTTGCTGTTGCACAGAGATTTACTTTTAGCGTGTTGGGTTTTCTAAGAGCACAAAAGCACAGTGTGGTGTTTGGGAAAGTCAGCAGGGTGGTGGGATGAAATTGGGATGAATCACAGACCGAGGACAGTCTGCACAGAGAGCAGGGTCAAGGCAAAGAAGTCTGTGCGAGCAGATAAATTCAAACAGAGAATATGCCACGCCACGCCTCAGCCTGCTGAATAATGGAGCTTTTAGAATCAACACAAGAACTTCCATCATATATTATTCCTGCCAAAAAAAAGTCACTTTTAAACCTTCAACTTGGAATGATCAGTAGGAGTACCTTTATGTAATTCCAGATACATAGCTTTAACTACTAGAAGACTTTAGCTCAGCTTCCTGCTTTCCGGACCCCAGCCTTTGTTTCTTTTCTCATAGTTTGTATCTTAATGTATTGTGTGATGCTCTACAGATCATCACACCAGATTTATGGTTCATATTTTGTACCAGCGAGAACCTTGAGGCTGAAGAGGAGGGCAAGCTGGCTGAGATTTAGTCAAGAAGGAGGACGGTGGGGACTTTGTTCAGGCTGGCGTGCTGTGCAGAGTAGGGAGAGTTCTGTGCCAGAGACCTGTGAATATGTTCCTTTTTAGCGGATGTGTAATATGCATTCAGAAGATGTTATATAAGTTCCTTTTTTTTTGTTTTGTGTGTGTGAGTGTGTGTACACGAGTACCTGGTGCTGGCTACATTTGAGCAAACACTTGAAGGTATTGTGTATTCTCTCATTGTAATATAATTAAAATGTTTTATACATAAAGTTGCAACAGCCTGATTATTGTCTGTTAAATGATCAAAGATACACTGTATGGATTTCTACGCTGCTTTGTGTGAGGGAAACAGAGCAACAACCGTCAACAGAACAAAGCAGAAGGAATATGCAGATAAAGATGTTCAGATGTTAAAGGGCTTCCTGTTTGGTTTGTGCAGCTGTGAAACTGATCTGCAGTCTGGAATAGTAACTAGTCTTTAAAGGTCAGAGTTCATCTTTTCACACTGTTATGGCAGAGAAGAGTTAACTTGTAAAATCAACAAGGAGGCAGATTCAATCAATAACTTATCAAGTTTTATTAGGCTCAATTTCACAATGTGAAAACACACAACAACAAAAACTGGACTTAAAGTTTTAAGATAGATTGAAAATGTTTTTGCATGTTCAATGCTTTGATTAAAGTCCAACAGCTTCTGTTGCTACATGGTTAAAATATAATCTGCCTAATACCCCATATTACAAATGTTTAATAGAAATCCTTTACAATACATTATTTGTATTAACTATAGTTCAAGTCTTACAGCAGAAACATCCAGTCAGCTCCATCTAAATGGGAATGCAGTCAAAGAAATAATTACAAAAAAAAATACCTTCATCACCACTTCAGGTTCATAAACAGGCAGATTGAAACGATCATAACTTACATATTTCTACTGATGCACCTCAGTGACACGGTCATACTGGTAAAGGCTAACCACACAAAGTAAATCTGAGCACAGAAATGTCTAACTTTTTTTTGATATAAGTCACTTTGGTATATGCGATTATCATCCACACTTCAGTACGGGTCATGCTAGCAGTGACTCACCATCATACAATAAAGTTAAATGCTAAAATATTCTCTGCATGCTAAAACCATTCTAATTATTGCTTAGGCGAAATTAAAACTGCAGTTGCAGTAACACAACCCTGATTACAAAAAAGTTTGGACACAGTGTAAAAAAACCCAATAGAATGCCATAATATGCTAATCCTTTTTTTTCACTACACTAAAGATACTATTTTTAATTTATTCTAAACCTGATGCCAGCAACATGTTTAAAACTCACAACGCAGGTAAATGGGTTCATTGTTAATAGGTAAAATATCCTGATTAGATATCAAAGGGGCATCCTGAAATTTACAAGCAAGGATGGGGTGTGGTTCGCCACTTTGTGTAACGCCTGATTGTATAGAGGATATTACAACATGGGCTTGTCAGTAGTGATTGCGTTCTTTTCTTACAGCATAACAATTCCTTTTTTGGAATCAGGATTGTATGATTTGGTCTATTGTGAAATTTAGGCTGGACCAAAACCTAATACATAATAATACATCACTTGAATTGCTGATTACTGTAAGTGAAACTGTCAGACTGTTCAGAGAGAGTTTTATCATTTTGTACGAAAACAAGGTAATTATGTTAAAATAGACAATAAATATATGACTAGACACAAAAATGCACATCCGCACCTGACATAGTTACAGCAACAGGTGCTGCTGGTCATAACCTGAAAGTTTCCGCAAAGGCAATACATTTCATCCATTGACTCAGGACCTGAGATGGAAACTGAGAGAGAAGACAGACAGCTGAGAAGTGAGAAATAAAAAGATAAAAGTTGAAGGGTGGAGAAGACAAGAGCTAGAGAGAGATCCCACAATCTCCAGCCTAGTCGTGATGATCAAAAAGGCATTGTGTGGAGTTTGTGTCATCAGCACAGTTCTGCACACACCGGTCTGTCACACATACTGCTGAGGTTTCTGTGGGACAGCAGCAGCCGAAGCCAGGCTCTTGGCCGCTTCCTTGGCCTTCTCTGACGCGTCCTTCACCGTGTCCCTGAGCATCCGCTGGGGCATCTCTCCTGTGAACCCAGAGAGCATGCAAAGAGAAAAGGGGTGGAGAAAAATTAGGATAACAACAGAGATCATGATGTTTTTTTAAGTTCCCTTTCAGACATGGAATTCATTTCAGAGCTGGCTTCATCTAGCACAAAATGATAGGACCTTCCTTGAAAAAAGCCCCCTGCAAGGCTTTAATAATGATAACCCTGCTGGTCTTAGAAAACAAAAACATGCAGCAGCTTTATATTAATATAAATCTATTACTTAATGCTGTTGGAATAATTGAGAGGTAAACATATGAGGTGGGAGATAGCTGGACTGATTATTATTGTCTTTGTACAAGGGTTTTTCTGACATCTATTGCCCTAATCATACTGCAAAATGGTAAAAATGTTTTATATGACACAAAAAAAGAAACCTCTCAAAAAATGTTTAACTGGTTCATTCTAGTGTTTTATAACTTATTAGACTAATTATCCTCAGCAGATAAACTCAAGTTAAATCTAAGTATTTCACCTTGTACTGTTTTGGTCTTCATGTTCATCTGGAAGCATTTATTTCAGAACTGCTGCATGCTCAAAGTGTTTCCGTCTGACTAAATAAGATTGCTCTTAAGAGTTTTACATAAATCGACTTGGGTGCCTATTCAGACAGGAGACCAACGTGTTACCATCACAATTATGTAAAGAGGTGTACGTCTGTTAGAGGCTGTATAAAGGCAAACAAGGTGGGAAGATGAAAACATTTCAATACAGACTTTCCTCTAGAAACAGAAACTGTTTTTGAAAATGTCTTCAAGTGAGTGCACTCATATTTGTTTGTGGTTGCTAACTGCCTCGCATTGGGTTCAGTGCCATGGGCTGTAAACTCTATTTGAGTCTGACCTTTCTGTGAACCCTCAGACTTAAAGCACCTCACGTGAGAACAAGCAGAATCACAACAGGACAGGGCAGTTTTTCAAAACTGAGAGACGGAGAGAGAGCAGGGTCCATCTACTTCCCTCATGTTTATGTGCTCTCAGATAAAGCAGAGAGGATACTTGCTAAGTGTTTTTCCTTGGAGGGAGGCTGCATGGTTGCAGCAAACGAAAACAAAGTGTAGATTTGCTTTAACTTCATAAGTAATACAAATATTTTACTGTGGCCTCAATGTCATTATCTTAGGTCACCATCTGTGTAAGTCCTGACTAAAATCCAAGAGCCTGAGAGGTAAAGTATTTGCAATAGTTCTCCCTTGTCTATAAACTAGTGTTTACATTTCTTTTCCTCACTACAATTGAGTTGATTCTGTGTGTATTTACGCCTCCCTTAATGTGTCACATTATGGTGAAGTGGTCCTACTAACTCTAGCTGAAAGTGAAAGCATGAAAAGTCCGTGTGGATGATAATCACAAGATACCAAAGTGATAGGTACTTTCACAACTATCAGAAGAATCTCAACATTCCAACAATTGATGTTTTTCTGATTTCTTGCATTACAAAAGCAAAGTGTAACAGTGTCGAGAGTGTTTTAGGTGTTTTCTGAGGGGAATCAAGTCATTTCTCCGGCTAAACAGGTTTTAATCAGGTTTGAAAATGAAAATCAAGCTATTTCACCTGTGTGATTATAAATTAAATGCATAGTTTTCTAAGTGAACAATGGTAATAAAAAATACAAAGTATGTTGTGGTACATTCAGGTCCTCGATGTACAATTAGTGATACTACTTTCTTTTGCACAGGGCTTTGTAAAAATAGGTACTACTATCAGTACTTTGGATTTCTCTCTGTAGTAAATTATCAAATGCTCTATTGGTGTAAAGGAGCTACTGTTATTGAGTACTACCACTGAGCTACTGAGTAATGTTATCTTTACTGGTATTATAAGTGTAGCAGCTATATTAGGAAAAGCAAAAAGAATTGTATTTATTCGACTGTAAAAATATCTGACAACTGATTTTTACAATGTAACAATGTTGAAGATGGGATGTCATATGCTAATCTTCGCAATAATTCAAATTGATGTGCATTGTGTTGCATTTCAACTGTAAAATGTCTTACAACTATGTTTTTGACTTTTTTTATGAGCTGTGTACTCCCATTATCTCAAATGTTTCCAAAAATGTTCAAAGTAAGAGCAATCTGTTATTTTACTCGAGGTTATGGTGCATTTTATTTAGTCAGCTGTTGCTAACTTCTAGGGTAACACCAGTCAGAGTGAGGAAGGAAGTCAGCAAATGTGATTTAATGTAACGTAAATGAAACTTTATCACCTCGTTTGTGAACACTCTGCCTGAGTCAGTCACATAGACTGTCATCTTCAACGGTGGCTGTTTATCAATAAAATAAACAAAACCCATGATCCCATGCTGCTTCACTATATCATTAAACTATAACTTCTGTTTTCCCTATTTTGATTTAGAGACATCTAGTGACTTAAATTACATATTGTGTGTTTAAGACGTCATAGCGCATTGACACCCAGTGGCTGGTACTGTATTATTGGCTCTTTAACAAAGTCATTCATAGTCTTGGTAACATTTTACAAATATCTCTCAGAGAGCGAGTCTTAACATTTCACAATACATTTTTTTCAAATCTTTTTGAATAAAAGATTAAATATACAAATCAAAAACCTTTTTCAAGATGAAATTAACATGGTATGTACTTTTTAGTGGTTGAGTTTGGATATCGAAGCAACTGTTGATAGCGGTTGATTAATGAGATATAAGATTCAATGTGATCATTACTTTCTATGTTTATTAGTTAAACTAGTGATGCAGCACAGTAAATTTCAATCGTATAACTGTGAGACAGAAGAAGTTGTGGATATTATGACATTATGAGTACCAGCTCTTCTGGAAACTTTGGTGAACTTCTTTCATAGTTTTGCATCAGCCTGTGCTTGAGGCATTTCTGGCACTTGATGAAAGCAGCAACGCTAATTAACTGACATTTATTTAGAGCAAAAGATCAGACGACCGCTGCCGAGGTAAATGCTAAAAATAGTGTGTGTGAACCTGTGAGATGAGTATTTTGTCTGATCGTCAATCTTATCCAAAAAAACTCAAGTTCAACATCCAAATGAGCTAACAGAAGAGGCCGATAAATCCAACCCAAAAATCTCTCCAGTCTCCCCTGTCTTTGATTCTGTCAAATCAGAGCTTTCTTTTAATTTCATAACTTAAAATAAGATAAAATAAAACAGCAAAACTAACCAATAAATAATGGTTTTAAGTTCTTCAAGTCCTCTCTGTTCTACATCACTTGTCAGTGACTAGACTGCCATACCATGGAAAAATACCATGACTGACACTATTAATAGTCACAAATGTTTGCATAACATTTGATTTTTAACATTTCTTTTGTTCAATGTAAATGTAATGGGTGACTTTTCTCCAACAAATGCAAATCATGCATGTTTTTTTGTAATTTGTTTTGTTTGACCTAGATTTTGAATTTGTTCTTAAGTTTGTGCAGCATACTGATTTATTAGAATAATACATTATTAAATAAAGTATTAAATAAAGTAATACACCACAATATCAATTACAGGCTTTTTTTGTCCTCACTGCAGCAGATTGTACATCATATTAATGCTTGGTGACAGTTTGTGAGCTGGATATTAGAAATCATTTATGACATTCATATATTCATTTGGGAAAAAATACAGCAATAAATAATTTTATGCTAAAAACAAGGTAAAGAATAAGGTTCAGTTTTATCATTAACAAAATTTCTTGATGGGGTCAACTAAACTACAATATACACTATTTACTTCTATACCAATGCTAGATCAACTTTTGGTCACCTATGCGCATGGTGTGTACCAAGCATACACGACACACAAGGGGAGACAGTCACTACCTCTGCTACACAGTCTACTGTGTGAGGCTCATATAGGGCATCATGTGACAACCCTGGGCAAGGCCTGGGATGGCAGATGGATGCCCCACTGCTAACATACTTACCACAACGCTCAGCCTGATGCCAATCCCTGCTGTGCCATCAACAAAGGGGCAGTGGGACAAAATTACAACGGTGGGAGGATGTCCTTTCAGACGACAGTACGCTGCATCAGCACAACACAGTTTGTATCACAACACAAAACTCACTTGTCACGATCCAGTGCCAAACAAGGCACTAACTTTGCTCATCTAATTGCTTCCCCAAATTTAAATTCAACTCTCTGCTGATAAAAATTGAGTTTTCTAACTCCAAAGTGTTGTTTTGTGTTGCTTTGATTTGACTTCTTTGTAAAGTTTACAAAGAGAAAAAAAAATCTTTAATGAAAGATGAAAGATTTCAACCTAAAAGGGTTATAGCCAGACTGAATTTGAATTTTTTTTTCCTAAACAAGTAATGCTAATAAGGTACTTCTTCCAGCCTTTTGAACGTCATTATGTTATTATTTTTGGTCATCTTTGGTGTTAAAACCAATATCTTTGTGTTTTTGACCATTGGTTGGACCAGTTAAAAAAAAATGAAGTCATCAACTTAACATTTGACAGACAGTGATAACATTATTATTGTTAATCATGACCTGGATGAATGAGAATCTACACAGACATTATTGTTGGGGGCTTTTTTCCTGCTATTTTCTCACATTTAAAAGGTAAGGTGTGTAGGATTCAGGGGGATCTATTGGCTAAAATGAACTACAGTAACAGGTATTTCATTTCATTAAATCTCCTGAAAACGTGTGTGTTGTACTGTTATATAATAATACATAATTTGATGGGGAGGGTGAGTGGAGGGATATTCAGGTTGTGTCAATCCACTACTTCACTGCTAGATTACACTAAATCCTACACACTGGACCTGTAAAGAGCAAAATACTTGTTATATATTGTAGACAAAACAATTAACTGATGAAAATGATTGTTAGCTGCAGCCCAAGTTGACTTGCAGATGTTGTCATTTGAAACAGCAGCCACTCTTTATTCCTAAAGATTGCATCTTTAATTAGCAAGAGGTTTTGCCACTATGTTATCAGGTTTTTAATGTTCTTGCCCTATTCGTTTCTCAGAGAAGGTTTTTAAGGGCCTTTCATATTATCTGCTCCACAGTATTTCTGTTCATGCAATGCAGACTATATAAACTGTTTTGATCTGAGTCTAAATTCAGAAATGCAAGCTGTTTGTCAATGTAGTTGTCATGGTTTCCTATCCCTCTGCAGTCACATGGCATTTCTAACCAACAACAAGTACCTTGAGGCTTCTTAAATTAACCTGTTTCTAGGAAAAACATGTAGGAGTAAATTTCTAGGCAATGCTGAGAGGCTTAACTCAGACGACTCTCCAGCTCCAGAGTAATTACTGCTTCAAACTGTTTTGTTACGCCCCAGTCGCTTCTGCACAAAGGAAACATTTCTTGCTTTTTTATGCTTTTTGAGAGGGTGAAATGTTGAAATTTGTCTGCAAAATGTGTCACAGTTCAATATTTTGGGAGATATAAGCTCTGCCTCTCATATGAATTATCCTTGTTTCCAGAAACGGCAACAGTTAAAAATAGCCTTTTCTGTTTCCCTTTTCTCTTTTCTTTGCACTTTGCTCTTGTCTCTGCATGATGAAGTGTACGTACCCTGTAAGTTGGACAGTGCATATTCCAGCCCTTTCATGGCCTTCACCTGGTTGCTCTTGAAGCGGGCCAATCCAAACTCCTGGGAAAAGGCAGAGCAGGAAATGGCTTTACATGGGGAAGATGTCTGAAAAACAACGCTGAGCTAACAGTCCTCTCTCTGCTATCCTCTTGGGGTAATAAGGCAAGCCTGGCATCTTCCACATCTAATAATAACAATTTAAAGTTGACATATTTTTGGCACTGCTTTCACTTCTCCACTCTCCAACTTCTTTATTTTGACATTTGCACACAGGCTCCCACGCTTTTATTGAAATTAGGTGATAAATATATCCAAGTGTGCTTAGCAACTGTCTTATTATTACACTGCCATGCTGCTGAAGTCAAAGAAAAAAACACAATACAATGAAAACACTACTAACAGTCTAACATGTGCATCCGAACACTGATAAATACTAGCTGCACAAAGATGGTTACAGTACCTGAATAGGTCTCGAGAAGCCATAGACACTTGAGGATATCCATGCTTCTCGTTTGAGTTGGGTGGTGGCTGGCTGCTCTGCTGAGTCTTTGAAAACACAGCGCTCCTCGACAGACTAACATGGAGGAGAGAAACGTGACTACAGGTTAATAAAAGGTAAAGCCCGTAGAGTAGTTTTATTTTGTCATACAGTTATGGGACAAAAGCAAAAGAACCAAATACATCTTTTTTGTACAGCTACAAATGCAGGTGCCTGAGTTCATTTACAGTTAATAAATCCAGCAAATAAATCCAGTTTTCTTGCACACTCTTCACCATTTTATGAGTGCGATAGAATTTTTTGTAACCTTCTTTAATAGATGAAGGTGTGATATGCACATATGAGGGTACATTTTAACTAATAATAGACAAAACCAATGAGACAGTCAATCACTGCTGAGAATTTTTGCAATTGATCATGATTAGAACCAAAGAAATTCTCAATTTCAATCAATTTTAAATTTTAATCTACCATCAGGTTCACATTTTGTTTTGGATTACAATACGTCACAATTTGTCTTATAGCCCAAACTGTTGTTATTTATTATCATTATTTTGACCATGTCTTTTTTCTCTCTTTACTTTCTTTGATCATGACCAGTTAGCTTAGCTTCGGGTTATTCTCAGAACAGCAGTAGATTAAATACGAGAATATCATAAATCCATTCTGTGTCAGCATAAGGTGTACAGCCAGAAGGGAGTGAAAATAGCACACCTTAGAGCTGCATTATGTCCAAGTCATGTCAGGGTCCTTCTTGCCTGGGAGATTATTACAACTGAACTGCATATAAACGTTGATCTCCTTTGAAGATCGGGCTGGTTAAATTAACAGTTCCTCCTCCTTTCAGGCTTCAGCAGCTACATGTGAGTGCACCGAGCAGTCATGGCACAGCGTTCAGTCTTTTCTAGTCTTTGTTTGCAGTACCAAACAAAGAGATACTGCAGCACTAATGAACAAAAGTGAATGTTTAATATTTGCATTGATTTCAAAATGTAGAAAATCAGAATACCAGGGTATGAGGTAAAAAATACTGTACCTGTGATGGTAACATCTGACAATGATGTAAGAGTACAGGAATATCCAACAGTAAAACAATATAATAATTATCACTACTGATTCTTAGTATAAACAAGTTTTCATTTCACTCTTTATATCTGCAACTGTTTTTGACCACCTGGGGGCAGCAGAAAACAGACTGTAAGCACTGCATTGACATACAGCATAGTTGCATATTTGTGAAGAGCCGCCAGACAACATATCCGTTAGG
This sequence comes from Ctenochaetus hawaiiensis, assembly GCA_029783645.1. Taxonomy (NCBI): domain Eukaryota; kingdom Metazoa; phylum Chordata; class Actinopteri; order Acanthuriformes; family Acanthuridae; genus Ctenochaetus; species Ctenochaetus hawaiiensis. The sequence goes on from JAPZDY010000020.1 coordinate 1,321,930, forward strand.
GCTGCACAATCAATCATAACACAACTACAATCAAAACTTTGGCTTTCCACAGCTAAATGTATACTGACTGACTGCAATAAAAAAGTTTCCAACACATGGTCTGCTCATTTCAAATCAAGCCCTTCCTAAGCAACCACCCAGCCACCAGGGGGTGATCAAGATCCTTTGGCTTCACTTTTGAGGTCATGTTGCTGAACACACAACCTGCTGCTGTTTCGGGTGGAGGAGTAACAACAGAGGGCAGACAGGCAAAATAAACATCAACTATCTGGAGCAGAATATGAAGAGACAGTCTCTCAAAACAGATTATCATCTGTTGTTTGGAAATATTTCAGATTTAGGGCAAGTGATTTTAAGCAAGAACAAATCATATGCAAAGAGTGCATAAGACTTGTGTGTGTGTCACAAAGTAACACCACCAACAGTTTATCCACCTGAAGAAAATACAGACTTCAGTAGATTAATGCATGAAGGCCAAGAAGAATGATGTCCTCTGAGCCTAATGTGACCTCATTGAATCTCAGTCCTTTTTTTAGCATCAGCTCTGACATCCTTAACAACTTTGACATCTTTAACATCTTTGTACAGCAACTCATATCAAGTGAAAGCAGTACTGTTATTATTTATTTGTTGTTGTTTTTTAATATATTTTGCTTCCTGTGCAGTACCTGTGTCTGTCTATTTGGTGCTGACTAGTTACAGTCAGGTGGTTTTTAGAGCGATCAGAGTTAAATCAAAACAATTAAGTTGCAGATGGCTAAACAATGAGCTGAAATTTAAAAGCTCTATAAAGCTGAGAAGAGTTCAAGTTTCGAGTTGCTTTATTGCTATGAGCAACCTCTTTTTCAATTACACATTATTTTCATTTCACTGTCATTTTGAACATTGCAATTTTAGAAATACTGATTTTAGCCACCTTAAGAAACTCAGGGTCAGGAAACTCAGGGACACTAAAATGCTTTGGTTAAGCAAAGACTTAGAGGCTTGTCTCATTACACAAAAACATTCATAGCTGAAAACTGTATCTATTCTCACGGCTTCAACAAAAATTGCAAAACTGGCTGCAGAAAAGGTCTTCAACAAAGAAAAGAAAGTGTTACACTAGAAGTAACAAATCACAGGGAATCAGACAGCTCACCATGAGAGTTGTGTGGTTGAGGTTCCAGGTATAGGTGGTCAGGCTCCTGTTGACAGGGTCGACAATGGAGTCCTCGATGATGTACACAGAGCGAGACATGCCAGCGGGGAATATCCGCTCTGCCCAGCGAGGCAGCCGATTGGTCTTCATCAGGAGGCGTCTGGAGAGGAGACGGTGGTCCGCAGTCACCTCCCGATACACAACGTCCTCCGTGAGAACATGGGTGCTAATCGATACAAAAACAACATAGATAAACCGTGATTAGTTACTATTACAGAGCACAATGACAATTTTGTGTTAAAAGGGGATCTGTTAACGGCCTGTGTGAATATTATGATTGAACAGCAAGCAAAACCAAAAACAACACTCACATGCCCATATTTGCACACAGATACAGAAGAATGGGAACTTACACTTGAACTTCCAGGTTTCATATCAGTTTTTGATTAATTTCAAATCTGTTTTCAACAGTGATACATTTACAGTCAGTTAAGAGAAAATAGAGGTATTTCTGGGTCAAGATTACCCTGTTCAATCTAGTCATAACACAAAAATTAAAAAAATTAAATTGTACATACATTTACAAAAATGCTAAATTTAGTTGTACTTCTCTGTCTTTTCTTTAGTCTCCATCTTAATTGTGAAGAGGTAGTGTTTTCAGTTGGAGGGTAACTTAATCGTATTGTATGATTCAATGGTATAGAGCTTCAGCCGTGCTCACTCAATGCAAGTTTTAAGGAGGTCTACTAAACTAGAAAACCTAAAAGCTGTGTCATCTTTTGACACTCACAACATTCATGATGAGTATCTGCAATAAAATACTGACAAACAAAAATATCACAATACCTAAAGGGGTTAGGGTACCTCTGCCAAAAAGCAGAGACAACATGGTCCCACGTACTCCTGATGTCTGTGTAATTACAGAAATACTTGACCATTCTTTGCTTGCTGATGTACAGGATGGTCAAAGTCTTGAAGCCCAAAGTCCCTAGCTGTGACTACACAAAACCATGAAAACCTGGGTGCTGACTCCATCCAAAGTCTGACGCTGTCCTGCAAAGGGGAAGAGAAAGGGCTCAACCAACACACTCAGCCATCATCATGAAGCAAACAAGAGGTGCTATATATTTTTTTACCTGGTTTACTTTCCACATTGTGCAAGAATTATACATGTGAATTCACAGTAGCAGCTATCTTGGTATATTGGGCTACTGTTGGTAAAGGCTACACAGATATGTGCAGGACTGCTTTGTGGCAGTTTTTGATATTTATAGGAGTTTTGCTTTAATGTGATTATTCTGTTTGCTTGGTTAGTGAGAAACAGCTATTTTTGTCTGGTTGTTTAATTCATAAAACGTTTCTAGACTGCATTTCCTGAATACTTTTAATACCACACCTACTAGTCTTGCATTATGCAATGATATTTTTCTATGGCCCACCCCTGCTGTATCAACATTGATGAATGAATAAACAGATAAACTAATTGAAACACAAACGCATCAGTTATTTTCCACACTGCCATGTACTCTTCTACTAACTGTATACAGTAAACAGCACTAACCAAAACACGATCTGTCATATACATTTTATCATGAAGATTGACTTGTATAAATAAGAGATCCAGCATGATTGCTGTTCAGTGTATGTACAAAACACAATCTTCATAAATTATATTAAAAAAAAGAATCCGTAATTATGTAAGAGTTCAAATGTTCTTAGCTACATGTTATGTACATTCTTTACAACAAAGTACCCAGACATGTTCATAAAATCTTGTTTGCTTACAACTGGACAAAACTGACACAAGTGGTGTTTATCTATTTGATTGTAAACGTAACGCAATTTATCGATGTCACTTTGCGTTACGGTAATGTTACCGGTACGTCCTTCACTAGTTCTACGTTAGTAACTTGACCAGCTAACAGTAAGCCAGCTAAGGTTAGCTAGCTTCTTGGAAAGAAAGATCGTCAAATCTGATTTAAACTGGCGGGATTTACTCCGTTGCAGACCACATAAATTTGCAAAAAGTTGCAGGTTTAAGTCATCTGACGTTAGCAGTGAATCTCTGGTGTAAACTTGCTCCCTCTCAGTATTTTTTATCCGTGCCGTTGACGTTGTCTGAACGCCCCCTAGAGGTGGTAACTCCCCCGTTAAGAAACGATAAGGTAGATCATTTGACAGCTAGCTTACCGTTACAACGTGAGTGTGTAGTATAGTTAGCCTGAACGCTAAGCTGACAGCTAACTGAAGGTTCAAAGGCTCTTGGCTATCAAGAAACAAGATGAGTCTTACCTGAAGTCACTTCTAATAAACTACTAGGCTAATACATATCCGCGGAAAGTCTGCTTCTTATTCCTTTCAGCTCACAAATGAACTAATGCTAGCTATTTGCATCCATTATCCCACATGTGAGTAGTGAGTGGGATAGTGAGTCACGAATCGAGGTCGCACTGTTACTCCTTCTTCCTCTTCTTGTTTCACTGTGCGTCTTCTTCTTCTTCGGCTGTGCTACCATGGATGCATTAATGGGTCTGCTCGTTTTGGAGCTCCCAGTAGGGCTGTGACGCACCGGCTGGGCGGAGTTAGCACTTGATTTAGATCGGGTCTTCCCGTCGGAAGGCTTCCGACCTGCCCGCTCTGAACCAGCTGCGAAGAGCAGCAAAGAGGCGGTGTCTGCCAAAATAAACAAAACGCACATGGCGGAATGTTCGGCGGGACAAACCATCTGTAAATGTGGGCACCAAATCGCTGATTTCAGGTTAATCTTTACGTACACTGCAGAATAGATAGAGATTAAAGTCAAATTCAATGGATTGTTTGGGTTTTTTAGATTGTAATTTCTCAAATAAAGCACAAACTGTTTGGTTGATTCACTATGGTTTGTTTGTCCCTCTCAAGTTTAAAAATATAGTGGCCTCTAGAAGTAATAAAATATTAAGTCAAATAAGATGTGCTCAAGAAATGTGTATTTGAGATCAAAGGACAAATATGAAACAATTGTACAGACAACCAGCTTTTATTTATTTATATTTACGATATGATATATATTTTTACTGTTCAACGCTACATCATTATCACTTTATTGTTGTGTCTCCCCGTGTCATTTAGTGTTTCTTAACTATGGGTCCTAGCAAATAGTAATTTATCTCCCATAATAAAGAGAGTGCTTAACAGTTATGTAAACTGGTTGGACATTTCAGGCCTACTGTATTCATGTATTAAGCATATGAGTGGGTTAACATTACACAGCCAGTCCTACTGAGGCAGTTCGATGTTTTAATGTTCTAAACACACACTAAAAGTGTAAAAGTACAGCATGGATCGCTCCGTTGACTTGTTGTGTTTATTCCTCAGCTTACATGTAACACAAAAAAACAACCGATGCTACAATAAGTTAACATAACAATCAGCAGAGCTGCCAGTAGCAGGAAGTCGTTGCTGGAGTCACTCGCTGTCAATGACTGCCTAGACGACTATTACTCGTCCCATCCGGTCCGTCATGGTGGGTTAAGTTAGGGACAAACGCTGTAAATGGGTTTGTGTACACGCGTAAGTACGGCAGTACATTCCGCCATCATCGGACTCCGCCCGTGACATGAGCGGGAGGGTATCGGGAGCTCCAAAACGAGCGGACCCAAGGAGACCTGGATACAGCGTCGGAGGAGGAGCCTTGTTCATTCTTGACCCAGACCCGTGACCCAGGATGGTCTCCATCAGGCAAAGTTTGCTTGTTTTTTAACAGATATGGGCATACAAACTCCAGAGAAGGAGATTTATTTCAGGTTGATCTGACGATTCAGCTAAGCCGTACCGACAGACTTTGGCAAAAGTGCATATTACTCGGAGAAACTGATATTTGAAAAAAAAAAAGCCCAAATAAATACATTAAGAATCTCATGATTACTGTAACTCGGCCCACAGCTAAAATTTTTGGACCTGGCTTTATGAAGAAATTAGCTGGAAGTAAATTTGGTTAACCGAAGATACATCTCGTCATAATAGCACAGTAATAGAGATCTTATTTTTGTTTTTATTTATTTGTGATATTCAGGAAGAAACAGTCTGGCATTTATTTTATCATTGTATGTATACTAAAATTTTATGGGTGGATGTTCAAAAGCATATAAAGAAGAGAAAAGCTCAATTAATATTATTCTCAGGGCAGTACCTTATACACAAGAAAAATTGGACAGACTCAAAACAAAGTTTTGAACATTTTTGGCAAGAACTGAGGCATTTTGGCACCACTATTAAAGAACTTATAAATAAAAAGAGAATGAAAACCAACTGTGTTTTGTGCAAATATTGTTCTGACTAATGTGACCACATAAATATATTTATTGATTTTTATTTAATTTATGAATATATTTTTGTAATTTATTTTTTGGATATATTTGTATTTTTCACCTACCCCTGGCATGAATAGTTTTGTTTGTATTGTGATTTGTTAATTTAAAAAAAAGGCCGGACCATGCAGAAATACTGTTTCCCGAAACACATCAAAGTTATGACACAAGTTTGTCACAAAACAACTTCCAGCTTCAAAGCGTCAATCACCCAGTTTCACAAGAGATCCCACCGGTTTTTCCAAATAATCTGAGGAGCTCAGCAGTCCTGTTATCAAGTGGACTTCACCCTGATTTGGAAGAGCAATGTCCGCAACTCCACTTCTCCAGCTACTGTAAAGGTGCTCTTAGTGGATAGATTTAGATTTTGTCTGTTACTAACACTATTGACTGATGTCATCTTTAAATCTTTAAATATACAATATAAAATGCTAATAGTTAAAGATACTCAAGACATCACAAAAGCTTTAAGCTGTGGCAGACAACAGGATACTGGTGATAGGGTCCTGTATGAATACACATTTTTTTAACAACTATTGTTATTTCACATAAAAGATTTATGTTTTTCTGTTGTTGTTTATTATTTATTATATTTTTTTTTTCACCTGTTGAAAGTAAACAAGTCTCAGTAGCAAAAGGTCTTTTGGTTCCTTTGTGTGTGTGTGTGTGTGTGTGTGTGTGTGTGTGTGTGTGTGTGTGTGTTTTCAAGAGGATTACTATTTGATTTTTATGTTTAACTCCACTAAATTAAATACATTAGATGAGCCAAGTGCTGGAAACCTAAAACTGAGCCAAAATGGGAGTGGATGGTAAAATGATAACAGCGTGATGATGACATCATTGGTGACGTCATCGTTCCTGTCATGGGGCCACCTTACAGAGGTTTTAAATAGCCCTTTAATTAAGTGAGAGTATTATTTTCTGACAATGCCCTGCCACGGTCACAGATACACTTCTCGCCCCATTAGAAGACGCAGGAGGACTTTAAAGTCCACTGCAGTCCGCAGGCGAAATGTCCGCAGGCGAAGGCGAAATGTCCAGCGTAGACGTTAGTCAGCTGAATAAACATTAACAGCATGCATTAATATAACTGTGTACTCAACAGTGTTGGGACTAACGCGTTATTAAGTAACGCGTTACAGTAACTACGTTACTTTTGCGGTAACGAGTACTGTAACTAATTACTTTGTCAAAATCAACAACGCGTTTATCATTACTGCGATTTAAACAGGCTCGTTACCCGTTACTTCACGTGCATAACTCAGAACTACATTTTCCATGCTGGACGTGAAGCGCACGTGACGCAGCGACGTGCAAGTGAATGAATGAAAACAACAATGGCGGCAGTCGACTACAGTCCAGGCATGGGATTTCTCTCGTGGAAATATGCACATTATTTTTCCTTTCTGACGGTAAAAGACAAGAGGAATATGTGGTGACCTGTAATCTATGTGGAGGTTCGAAAACTCTATCCACATCAAAGACTAGCAATTCTAATCTGATGAAAC
>JAPZDY010000020.1:1348534-1359769 GCA_029783645.1 Ctenochaetus hawaiiensis
AAAAAAAAAAATATATATATATATATATATATATATATATATATATATATATATATATATACACACATATATATATATAAACTAATAAAAATGATAATAAATATGGCAATTTATTGTCTTTGAAAAATATGTATTATTTTATCAGTTTTCTTACATGAAGGGACTTTGATGCATAGATTTATCACTGGCCTGTTTTCCTCATTACTTTCTTGGACTGGAAGTACTTTTAACAAAAGGACCTTGTTTACTGTAAACCACAGTGACCAGCCTCATCTTGTAGCAGGAAACACAACATTTGTGAGCCTGACATAGTCCTTATTATTTGTCACAAAACACATTTTTTGATCACTGAGTTTTTGTAGTGTGTCACGAAAAAGTGTTTCAGAAGTATTGAATTGTGGGTGGGAAAAAGAGCAAGGTTTCTCTCAATAATGATAAAGAGTTTCAATTACGTCAAATACCATTTTCAACTTCCTGCAGTGTTTGCAAGTTTGAACATCTCTCAACAGTACATTAAAAATATAATACAAAGAACAAATTTTTGATTTTTATTTGTATTTTAGGTTCTACACAGAAGTTTTGACATTTGTGCTCCCCAAGCAGACTAGAGTATCTGTGGCTTCCTATGGCTTCCGAGTGATCTCCTCTCTGTGTCACACACTCTGGATAATGTAGTTGATATACTGCGTGTGGGCGAGTTTTGGCTTATTTGTCACTGATCCAGCCAAACTCACAACTCAACTTCCGAGTTCCTGCAGCTGACCTCTTCCCCCTCCTGTTGCAGAACGCTCGCCACATCCTTCCGCCCCCCCCTTCTCCCTCCATTCCCTCCCAGCCTCATACTACCTCCTGGCCTCCCCCTCCTTGCCTGCCAGCCTCCGGTGGAAGCCCTGCCAGAGGAGGTTGAGTCACACTGAGTCATCAGCTTCACTGTCTTCATCCTGGCAAACACCATAAAAACACGAACATTGAGTGTGACATGAAAACAAAGCACTCAGAGGAGGGGTTAATGAAGGTTACAGGAGGTAAACATGAGCACAGGACGGAAATAATGTTGTAACTTACTGTACTTCTCACTCTGAGTAATGTTGACATTATCACTTAATTTCATGCAGATAAACTTAAGTGTCTTATCTTAAACGTGGCTGGGGCCTCAGTTTTACAGCAGATAAATTTTCATGCTTATTGCACTGTTATGATTTTTATTTCTCCCTCTCTTCAATGTGATGTAGGTAACCAAACCTATAAATAATGCCATTACTAGTGTCATGTAGACATGGCAGGTGAAATGGCCTCAGACTAAATGCATTACTAACCCCACATAATGAGTCATTAGAGTACAGGGCACAGCTGGCTTCTCTAAAAAAAAAAAAAATCACACTAATCTTCGCATCTGCACTGATGCGAATTGTGTGTCTTATATTGAAGGCTATTTCTGTGGTTGTGTTCCTGTTTGACCTTGATTTGGAAAATCTCAAGAAGGAACTAAACTTTCTGTCTAACCAGCTAAACTTGCTGCCCAGGACTGAGCAGGAACTTCGTCGTCTGTGCAGTATAACATTATTTATATTAAATGACAGATAAAGTATGCCTGGACAATGAATCAGAATGATGCAACCAGAATGTTGCACTAGACTCTTTTATCTAATATTAATTATAAAGTCCCAAAAATTAATTTTATTGTTCTCAGTGTAATAAGAAGTGCAAATTACTTTGCATAAAAAAGTAATCTTTTTAATAATTTTATTGGTTTTATTTGTTTACTTACTGTCTATGTTGTTATAAGTGGTGTAGCAGTTCTTAAATCCTAATCATCTGAAAAATAAACAATGGGACTATGAATATGACTTCTTGGTTAAATTAAACTACAATTTGAAAATTCATGGCCGCTAAAGAACATTATGAAGATAGATTAACACCAAAAGTTAACCTTAAAATTGCCATGGATGAGTTTATATACTAAGTACAAAAACATAGCAAAAGTACAGAAATACAAATAAATAATAAACATCTCTCAAGACCTCTCTACCAAGTTCAGCATAAGTCTTTGAAAAGTTGAATGTAGATGGATTGTGACACGATGTTTGTAATTTACAAGCAGCCTCTGAATGCAACATGCAGAGAGTAGACAGAAGCAGCTGTTTACCCCGAGCCAACACAGAGGAAGAAAACGGTCAGACTGTCAAAACACAAGTTGCAGAAGTGGGTGTGGTTGTGTGGGGGATTCCTACGGACGGTTTGGCAACTCGGGATTGTGGACACGTGTAATACGACCCGATTAATGTGAAGTGAATTTTTGTATGAATATGATGTCCATCTCCACCTAACCCTAACCCTTAATTCAGTTGCCCTTCCTAATTTAAAGTGTTGTTAGATTTTTATTAAAGAAAAATCTTCATAATCCGTTGAACAACTAAAAGTTTTATCATGTTCTTGCCTTGCCTTCATCATCTTCATGTAAAATAATTGAGAGAAATAACTTTTGTTGACCATGAAACGTATAAACACATGTTTTGATGTTTTGTTGTCAGCAGTTGCTATGATTTTAACATAATAGTGTATTTCTTGCATCATACTTTGGTGAATTCATATGATGTTGTTCTAGGTGAACAACTGCATTTTTGATCAGTAGTGGGAATACTTCTTATGGTGGGGAAAAAAGTGACTGTGACACTAAAAGGAAGTGGAATTTGCATTTCTTTAAGTGAATCTTCTCACACAGCGGCTGTTTTCTTCCCTTGTCTCAGGTCTGTGTTGACAATGTCCTGAAGACGATGAAGGAGAACGCCAACAAAGCCAGCAGTATCCTGCTAACTGCAATACCCCAGATTAGTCAGATGGATTGGGCTCAGACAATGAAGAGCTTGAAAGTAAGTTGTCGACTTTATGATGATTCATTTCCATTCAGCAAGTTGTGAAAGAGGTTCTGTTTACCTTTTTGGCTGACTATCTTGAACTGAGATCTGATTTATAATGTCTCCGATCTCACTGAACCACCTCCTTCAGCTGTGTTTCAAAGGACTAATCAAACCATCTGGAGCATGACCGCTCTCAAAACACAACTGGTTTTTGAAAGTGATCATCACCATGAGGCCTAAATGCCATGAGAGAGCTGACGACGGTTATCTCCGTTTGACTCAGACACTGTCATTGTGCTGTGTTGCACCTTTTGCAGTGTTATTAAAAAGTGAAACTCACCTGGTTTAACTTCAAATAGAAATCTGTATTTGACTACTGTGAATATCCGAACACACCATCTACACTCAGTATATAGAAACATATGATAATAAAGATATGAAGTGTACAATGATAAATAGAAATAGATATAAAGTTCACATGTTGTAATGGTGGTGTTTTTCTCAAGTGCAATTAATATAAAACGGATATAAATAAATTAATAAATGTACCTCCTGGAAACCTCTGGCTTCAGACTTCCCTGAAAAGAATGCTAAATAACTTTTTAAGTATCTACATATAGTTATTGTTGCTTTATATCTGTGAAGCAGACATGGATAATGACCTTTTTCCTCCTTCTGTTACAGTCAATGGCACAATCCTCAATAATGTTACCTAAACATTAAGAAAACAATGAAATAAAAAAAAAAAAAACTGGTACAGACACCAGACACCGCCCGCACTGACACGGACAACAGACCAACGGACTCCACTCTGCCTGGGGATTTTTCATCAGTGAATCACAAGAAAGTGCCTCACATAATTAATGCTTGCACTCTGTCTTCAAGCTTGAGTGTCTGTCTTTCTGTGTTTTTTTTCTTTCTTTTTTTTGTTTTGTTTTGTTTTGTTTTTTTTCTTTTTTCTTTTGCTCTAAATACAACACCCACATCTCTGGCGCCCTTCATACTAATTCACAGGCCACTGCGTTTTCTCTGTAACCAACATCGTCACTTCACTAGGAGTATTCTGTCTGATGAAGGTCTAAAACATTCAAGAGATCAGCAAAGATTTTTAGACTTCTCAAGATTGTGTTACTCATTTTGAATTTATGTATTTTGTAATCTGTTCATGCATTTCTTGCCTGTAAACCACTGATGTCTTTTTTTTTTGTAAATGCAGGGCACAATCAAAATACTTGTGAGGTTAGTTAAGCTTGTTTGTTACTGCCCTTGTTATAACTACTTTCAAATTTCAGTGACCTCTTAAACATTTGTGGAATTTAATCCGGTTAAGCCTTTTTAATATCTGGATACAGTTCAGTGAAATAGAGTTAGGGTATAAAGCCTTGTTATTATCTCAGGCTATGTTTCAATCTTTCCCTGGCACACTTTTTTATATCATGATTTTTCGTTATAGTTTACTGCAGATTTTCCATTACAGAAACCCATACCGACTGAATTTGTCTACACTGACAGAGGTGAATTACGTTTTTGTGCACCTACAATGTTTAATGTACTGTAAGATTTATCATTGCCATGAAATTAAATTGCAATTTTGTAAAGTGCTGGGTCTTCTGTCACCAACCATGTTTGCTGCACTTCAGTGTCATCTCGCTGCATGATAAACAGTATCTAAAAATGTTCTGTCTTCCGTTTCTTCTCTTTGTTGCTTTGTCCCAAAAATAATAATGAATTATGCAAAATAAATTCATTCTACAAAAAAATGTGGAAATTTGTGGTCATCTTTCAAAGTTGTAAGTAAAAATTAAAATTGCATAAACAACTTGCCCTGTTTATAACGTATCCTTTAGTTTCCAGTTTAGATTTACAGGTTGTATTTATTATATATTCACACAATATGCAAGATAAAATGCATGGGTGCAAACTCTTAGGTCTGTGTTAAAATAAGTGCAATCAAACAAGAATAAAAAGAAAGAGAAATAATGGTGCATTAACATCCACCTGCACTGCGAGTCCAAGTTTTAATGTCTTGTCTTGAAATAAGCATGTATGCAGGAAATAGCTTTGACACTATCATCTTAGTGACGTATACCAATCTTGAGTAGCGAAATTATTTCCTTTTCATTTACTTTAAAACAGCTCTACAAGCGCAGGCTGTGCAGAGGAGAATTTCCCTGGCCGTTGTGGTTTTTGTATGTCTGTCTGTATTGTCAGTCTCACGCAGATGTCATTGTGCCATGAAAAAAACGCTGTACTGAAAGTAAAGAAGGCTAATGTTTTACTCACCCAAAACGTCGATAATAATCCTACTGTATTAATAATGCTTGTGTATTATTTTTTTTTCTCTGTGTCCGTTTTCTCGTATGTTTGTACTTCAAGGTAGCAGAGTAAATTCTTACTCTGACGCCTTTTAGGCTTTTAAGTGAAGTCACTTTTATGCATGCAATTAAAAATTAGAAATATATTAAGTAAAAGCTTATTAGTGCCATCCGAATAAAAAAAAAAAATAACAGAAAGAAAAAAAATAGCCTTGATCTTATACGCGTGTTTACCTTTAAAGTAAAGCAGAACGACATAATGAGCTAGCCTGTTTCCCATGCGGTGTTAAATACATTTAAATGTTTCTTATTGTCTGTGTCAATATCGCTTAAAGCCTTTTTAAGCAAAAGCAAAGGAAAAGTCGGTTAACAGATAAAATGTAGCTGTTTAACTGTTCGACCGCTTTTCAAAAATACTCACAATTGCATTTAAATTCAAAAACGAATGAACTGATTCTTTCTTTTTTATTATTTTTTTTATTATTATTTTCCGGTACCTATAGACTGTTATCCATCCATCAGAAATAGAACCATTCATGAAAAGCACAACGGTATCCTTTTTGCCCCTAATCTTAAAAAAAAACTTAAAATAAATCTAATAATTAAATAATTTGCATAACATCCTGAATTTAAATATAATTTGTATGAAGAGAAAATATCTCGGCAGTAGGTCTACTGTTTAGAGAATAGTGCATCAGTAAGACAACGACGTTCAAATGTGCAAAATATTTTGAATTGCTTTTGGTCAAATATTTGAGTTGTAAATATATTCAAAATACGACAATTTCATTGTGACAAATACCAACAGTGGTCCTATTTTAAAAATACAATATGTTGTAAAAATACAAGCCCCCAGTAAAACTGTACACTTCATGAGTGGGATACTTTTCGGAATATTTCAACGTTACAACGGAAGTAAAAATTGCAAGAAGCTGTATTAAGGTTGCTGTAACCGCCGTTATTGAATAACCCAAGTAGCTTCGCTTTGAGATCTTTATAACAAATTGCTACTGGTGTTATTTGACATAACAGCAACCCTGTGCCTATGATAGACCTGATTTCGTTAAAAAATAATATAATGATGCCGATTCGGCATAAAAACTAATAAATAAAAACGCATTTTACAGCAAAACAGCCCGTGCGCATGTTGTAGGCTGCAGGCCTCTTCGGGCCCCGTTTCTCAGAACTCTGAGTCCCCATTTAGAATAAGCAGCAGGAAATAAACAGTTTCACAGCGTCACTGAAGATTTTATAGAGACTCCAAGAAGGCAACCACATCCTCCTGGCCGTGGTCTCGGGCCAAATCGATGGGCCGACAGTTGTTATTGTCTCTTGCCTGCGGGTCCGCCTTGAACAGCACCAACAACCGCACCGTGTCCAGAAAGCCCGTCCTGGCTGCGTCATGCAGCGGGGTGGTCCCGGTGCTTTTGTCGGCCACGTTGGGATCCGCTCCGTGCTTCAGTAACACCTGAGCCACCGGGGTGCTGCCCATCATCATTACCTTTATGAGAATATAACCGTCAGTTAGACTCAAATTAAATGTCATTACGCATTTAAAAACATAAAAAGAACCTGCGAATTATATAGGCTGGGAAAGGGGAGCCTGAATAATTTAGGCTTTAACTTACATAAAGGGATTTGGCACAAATGGATGGTGTGACTTGTAATGTGTTAAAACCACAGCTCCCGAATATTTACAATATTTTCACCCTCATATTTCATCAGTATCTGCAGATATGGAAATATATAATAGGTCAATGATAAATTACCTTACAAGGGCTGAATTCACGTTCGGATAATAGACATAAGAGACTAGGAGTAAACACATGGACTGTCATTCAGGCCTATTTTATATGTACAAACGTTTTAAAGTGGAAATGCGGGAATCAAGAGCCACTGAAAAAGTTATTATTCCACATTTAACGCACCACAACAATGCTATGAGTGAATGTTATCCTGTGTCAAGCCCTTTTTCAAAGTTCCTTATAAATTTAATTTCTTTTCCTTCAAATTTAAAGGGGAAAAAAGGATGAATTGCGTGAGAAGGAAAGTTGTGTTTCTCCTTGATACACAGACTAAATTAATGTTAGTTAGCCTATGTTTCAACCTTTTCAATAAAATAAGAATATCAAAACATAACATTTCTGATAGGACTTATGCTAGGGGCGATGCTGGCTGTCAGTGGAAGCTGTTGTTTTGTAAATTCTGCTTGTTTCTTGCTTTAACAGCATATTTTAGAGATAGAGAGCAGGTCGAGTCCCACGTAAATGAAGACTTTAAAAGGGAATTAGGAAGTGAATTTTGAGAACCTGAAGCCTTTCCTATGTTAACCAATATTTTAATGCAGCCCAAGGCAAAACTAATAAGTACTCATCCACACAGGCCGCTATTTGAATGTGTCGTTTTTAGCCAGATTAAAGACAATGCAAAGCGAAAATGAATAATCCAAAGTAAAAGTAGTTATATGCAATATACCTAGGCTATATCTGTTGTGACTCAGACTTAATTGCTTACAAACTTGTAGTTTCGTTTCACCTCACTCAGAAATTATAATAACCTATATGACCTAAAATGGGGAGCTGCATATCGTTTTAGTCAATAAAAATAATCGGAAGTTTTATCCGTATTCTCAAAAACCCACAGGACCGCGCGTCATTTTGACATGCGTTGCGTTTTCAGAAGGTAAATAAAATATCGCACCCGGGTTAAAATATCCCCTTTATTAGCAATATTGGTTGTGATTTGAAGAGATTAATAATGTTAACTAGGTTCATAAAGCATAGATTAGAACAAAAACTGGTTTTAATCGGCCGATGAGACGCATCTGTCACTGACCTGTAGAGCGGTTCGTCCAAAACAGTTCACGCCGTTAACTTGAGCCCCGGCTTGCAGAAGATCTTCCACATCTGCCGTGTTTCCCCTCGCTGCGGCTGTTGTCAGGTCATCCTCGAGAGTCATTGTCATGTAAAATATATCTGCTTGACAGACTGTTTTGACAGGTAGTCCGATGATGCCTTGTTTGTTTTGTTTTGTGTTTTTCTTTTCTTTTCTTTTTTTTTAGGAAGATCAGCTTAAAAAAAGAAAGAAAGAAAGAGAGAAAGAAAGAAAAACTCGCCACTGAGCTCGCGCAGATCTGTCACGGTTCGGGGTATTAGTCTCTCTACCGTCCGATGATCGTCAGTCTGTCCGGGCTATCGGTTGTCTGGGTAAACCGTTCATCGCTTGTCCAGCGATCTGTTGGTGTGTGTGCCCGGACTTGCCTGTGTTTTGAATGGGGTGACGTCATTGCTGCAGTGGCGCGATTGTGCGCATGCGCGACTTTGTCCATTTGACAGCAGAGGCTTATTTTGCCTCCCTCCGTTCTTCCCTAGTGCTGCTGTGAGACGAGGGTAACCATTTATGACCAGAATATTTTGACGAGAACTTTATTTTTTAATCGAAAAATGCAACCTCGTATATATTGACGAATATATGTTATTGTGTCTCAAATTGTTAATTTTGACTTTGGAAACATATATTTTTTTTAATTTATTTTTTTTACTTAAAGTGCTTTTAATAGGCAGCCATCACACGACCTTTGTTTAGAAATTTAATTTGCAAATTTTTCATGGAACCGTATTATGTTCAAAGTTACATTTTTTTCCTACTTTTCCACACTTTTACGTTGCATTAAAGTGAGTAGCCTATTAACACTTAAGTGGAGACTAAGCATACCCAGCTGATGACATTTTGATATCATCAAAATCCTTGAGCACAGCCACCAAGTGGACCTTGGTGTTAGATTATTCTGTCAGTGAAAGCCTCTGATTTGTAAAGTGGCTGAAGTGTGACAGCTAACGTTGAGGTCATTAAAAGGCTTATTAATCATTTACTTTTAGTGCAAAATTGGAGGTAAAATGACACCAGAAAGTCATCCACTAGTTAAGTGAGGTTAAAATAGTTTGTTTTTCACTTTTGTTTTTTTCTTGGAGACCTGATGTCTGTCTAAACATGACCTCAAGTCCTTTCCCTCTCACTCTGTGTGCTAGTTTTAAAGGGCTGGAACACTGCATAGACCCAGGTTTGCTGTGTGATAGTCTTATTAAAAGCAAACAAGCTACTGAAATAATGGAAGTATTGAAAATTTTTGTCACAAGGTCCTTCCTGAAGAGTGTGCCTCAAGTAATAATGCTGGTACCCATCTGGAAGCCCTGAGACCTGCTCACATCAGTTGTGTCTTCACAAACAAATTCATTCAAAACAAGTTAATTTAAGTAAGACCCCTGGAGTCCTCTGACCTCTGGGAATTTCGATGGTATCTTTGGTTGATGATCAAGACTTGCTACCTGCTGTAAATTATGCTAAAACAGCAAACTAAATATTGAAAAACATGACATAACAACTGTTTCAGGTCACCAGTGAAAGACTGAAAGGAGCAAAAATAAAAAAGTGGGTCAGTTTTGCTGAGCAGACTAAAACAGATTTTCAACAGGGAGCTGTTTATGACAGCTGACATGACAACGGAGTTGACCGAATGCATCATCTGAAAGAGGCTTTTCACAAAATGAGCGAAATGTCTGTCGATCTCTGCAGTGAACGTCATAGTGAAACTGTAATGTCATGCTTCTCTATGTTTTAATGTACTTAACCACTGCCTCAAGCACAATTTTCTCTTAAACATGATCCTCAGTTATCAAATGTGGCCATGATTAAGAAGAGACAACCACTAACAGTGTGTGCAAGACCTCTGATAAGAATTTGACCTATAACTGATCCCTAAATGGAATGAGTGTTGTGTTAGGTGAGGATAGATACATTGTTTGGAAAAATCGCGGCTATCAAAATAAACTACAGCATGTGTGCCTTTAAATGGAATGGGCAGAGACACTAGGCTTTCGACTGAGGAAGTTCAATCTTTAAACATGACTCCTGGCAGTATTTTATTTTTTTAATGAAACAAGATTAAAAGATGGTTTAGGACTAATTTGAGGCTAATATACCAGCACTGTATTTTATTCAAACCTGCAATGACTAGCCTGCATGCAGTGTGGCTCTTGTGGTTTCTGCAGCTGACAAGTACTGGCATTAATCAGCTTATTTTTGTTATTACTGCAAAGACAAGACATAAACAAAATTACAGACCCTTCCACCTATAGTTTCTTTGGAAGGTCAAATTGTGCAGTTGCCATTTTCCTGTTTTCCAGCATGCCTTCAACCATGCTGTTTGTGCAGCATGGTTGAAGGCAGCTGAGTAGTTCCCTATTTCGTTCTTTGTATGAATAGTGTTGAATCATGCTGCATTCAGGATTCACACTTACAGTAATGACACAAATTATATCTAAAAATTTAAAGCTTTTTTACAAGTTTAACTAGTTATTTAAGCTGAATTTCTTTTCAATATTTAAAGGATTTATACCCCTGATAATCTGCTAAAAAATTCTATATTTATATGAAAAATTATTTTGAAATTAAAAACAGTTTTTTGCATCTCCCAACAAAAAACTCTTTGTGGCTGCAGAAAACTTTGTTGTGGCAACGGATGTTATACCTTTAGGGTTTATAATTTTTTCTTACCAGTGGTGGAAGCAGTAATCAGATTCTTTTTTTCAGTAAAAGCAGTCATACCTCGGGGTAAAAATACTTTATTATAACAAAAAATTCTGCATTCAAAAATTTAAAAAAAATCTGAAAATGGATTTTGGTTTTTACTATGCAGCAAACTGTCAATTATATTATTGTACATTATGTTCTTGGATTATTATAACTGATGCATTTGTGCAGAAGCTGCATGTTACTGTTGTAGCCACTAGAGCAATGTTCAACCTCTTCACACTGATTTGCATATGCTGCTAGTTCATACCAAGTTACTAGTTTTTATAAAATGAAACCTGCCAAGGTTCTACAGCTGTCAATTAAATGCAAACATGTAAAAGTGTACTTTTTTTCTCCAGTAGTGCTATAAAATAGCATAAAATGGAAATATTCATGTAAGTGAGTGTGTGTAAGATTAGTGAAATGATGCAAATGATTATTATCACATGACTTCCCAGCTCATCAGCAGCTGTTTGCTTGATGTAACACTA
>JAPZDY010000020.1:1375862-1388427 GCA_029783645.1 Ctenochaetus hawaiiensis
CTCCCCCCTCCCTCCTGTGAGCCTCATTATGAGAGGGAGAAAGCTCACGGAAACCTTCTCCTCCCCCAACTCCCACTGCACCATGGCCGTGGAGACAGAGAGAGAGAGAGAGAGAGAGAGAGAGAGAGGTGAAAAAAAAAAAACGAGTCAGGTGCTAAATGTGAACGTGGATTAGTTTCTATGCCAACGGCGGAGGACGCACTCACGCAGCCAGCCAGCCAGGGTCCCTGCAAGACACTTGTTTTTGTCCCTCTTGTTTTCTCTCCTCGCCTGCCCTCCCCTCCCTTCTCCTCTATCAGTAGGGGAGATAAGGCTGGGCCCTGTGCCTGGTATTAAACCTTATCTCTCCAGCTGGGGCTAAGGCCTGCTGGATTTGGCGACACAGACGCTCCAGTTCAACTCAAACATGCCTTGTTTTAATGGCCACCCATTAGCATCGCTTGCCACCCGGAGGCTTGACATGGTTTAAAAAAGGGTCCGTTGAGTTTTTAGTTTCCATGCCATGATTGGTTACCAAGTCTAGAAATGTATAAAATCCCTCTGAACTTTTGTACACAAGAAGATAAATATTCTGTATATTAATCATAGAGGAGATACTAATCTTTTTTTTTTTTATTATTTTTTGATAAAATATTAAATCTAATAAATTTACAAGACTTTTTTTCCCCTGCTGTTTTTTTTTTTTCATAACTGTCTTACCATTGAAGCTACAAGCACAGGTTCCTTTGTGTGGTGTTTCCTCCTGATGTCCCTCTTACTGCAAGGGTTAAGAAAGAACAAGAGGGGCTGGCTGGGTGGGTAGGAGGGGAGTATGGGGAGAGATAGACAATAAAGAGGAGAGAGACAGGGGCAAGGAAAAGCCAGAGAAGAGAGCATGAGAAGAAGACAGAGGAGAGGAGGCGGGAGGGGAGGAAGGTGCACACACACACACACACACACACACAGAGAGACAGGCAGGCAGGCAGGCAGGCAGGCAGGGAAGCAAGCAGGAAGGGGTTAAGGTGAAAACAATAACAAGGGGAGCGGGGAGCGTGCGTCTCCGTGCGGCTCCCTGGAAGTGTCAGGCTCTCTGTTCATTGACAGTGTCGTGCACCCGCCGCCCCGAGAGCGCCGGCAGCCTCACAAAGACAGACAGCTCGAATTAATCCCACGGGGGGAGTGCGTGACAGTTTGGCAGAGCGGAGAATTGAAAGGGAGGAGGATGCCGAGAATGGGGAAGGCGCGAGCATTTGTCAAATCATAATTAAATGATGAATCACTATTCCGTTATTAACGATATGCCCACCCAAACCTTCCTCGTTACAAAAAAGAAAAAAAAAAAAGATGGAGACGGAGAAATGAACGACCACCGGCATTGTGGTCCTTGAAAAACAGGGAATGTATGGCCACTTTCTTTTAGTTTACAGGGTTGTGGTTGCACAAAAAGCACTTAGTTTGTTAATGATTTGCAGTTTTTTCTACCTGACAAAATGAAAACATTTAGGAAACAGTCTTTGAATTAATTTGTTAATAGGAAAAATAGGGTTGAGATGAAATACATTTCCAAATACCAAAGGACATACATTGGGCAAGCCTTCACCTATACACAACTTTACACCATCGTTTTGTGATACCAGAATATTTCACCATCCACGCACAGTGAGTGGCCAGTTACAATGATGATAAACCACAATCCAGGAAGTCTAACATGTTCATAAATGTGGTGCACAGTGGTTTAAAATACCATCAGAGAAGAGATTATAATTCTGAAAAGTTATTACAGTGATAGTCATTTTATTCCACATCTTGTCAATCCTGAGGTGAATAGCAGAATTATGACGTTCAGTTATAAATGTAATCGACTTGGAATGTGTGATTGCACATGTTTGATTGGCCATCACTTTGCAGAGCTGGATCCTGCATTTTTCTCCTGAGGCCTTCTCAGCTCAGGCCTTATTGAAACGAATGAGGAGTTTTTCGAATTTGAAGCTAGAATGTAACATCTCATGACTGCAATGATTAAGTTACGCAACAGCTTTTCAACAGTCATCGTTATCAGTATAAAACTGTCACTACCACCATTTAAATGTAAAAAAAATTTGTCCATATGAAACAAGTCTGGGTAACAGGCCATGTCATGTACTGCAAGGAGCAGCAGGTTAGTTGGTTTATATTACTGTCAGTCTGTTGTGTCCATTGTTGACCTCTTTGACGTTGCAAAATGCAGAATACCAGTGAAGCATATTGGATTATTATAGCACCAAACTATCTAATAAGTAGAGTATGGAAGCATTTTGGATTCAACATTACAGATGAAAAAAAAGGGTTTAAAGTAAGACTGTTGGTGAACTTTTAAAAATGTCACCTGTTAGCTTGCAGAGGAGGAACGGTGAATGAATAAAAAAAAGCATTAGTTTAGGATTAATGCTCTCATTTTGCTCAACTTTGGTTTTTAAGCCTACTTTAATTGTAGGGGAACTTCTGTTGTTACTGAGGAGGTAATGCTATCTGCTAAAATTTTACTATATTTCACATAGCACTGGAGACACACCAATCAGACAGTGTAGACGGAGGATGTACACAGCTCTGTGATCTCAGCCAGACGCCTTTCTGTCCTTAAGGAGCACAGTGAAGATGAGGAATCCCACAGTGCAGCTGAGTGTACTGCTTTCATAGCCAAACATGATCGCCTTGTGGCAAAGTTAAAAAAAAAATGCTTTCCTAAATTATGTGGCTCTAAATGACTGAGCATGTCTATAAAATAAACACAGCTAGTTAAATTTTGTTATTGGCAATTATGGATTGTGACTATTTTAATTTGGATGTTCTAAGGTCAGAGTTCGTTAAGCAAACCTTTTATGGACACACATTATGTTGGCCTATTTGCATCAGGTAAATAGCGCTGCCTAACTTTTGTACATTAGTGAACGTATGTCACTGACATACTTACCTTTACTCAACCAAACGAGTAGTTTTGGTCCCTAAACCTATCGAAGTAGTTTTGGTGACTAAGCCTAACCAAACTGTGACTGCTAACCACATGTTTGTTATTGTGACTGTAAAGTAAACTGAGATCATTTCACAGAACTAACCACGTGTTTGTTATTGTTACCATGAAGTAAACTAAGATTGTTTCACAACGTTGACCGCGTTTGTCCGGTATGCCTGTCGCTAGTACTCTCCAACCATCATACTGCATACAGTTCTGGGAGTCACTGCCAAACAAGCTGTTCTGTTGTTTAATTATGGGGACGCGTTGCCCACACTACAGGAAATTGTGTTTTTTAGTTCTCCTTTTGCTTATTTTTCAGTGGAGATGAATGAGACGCTTGTTTACCACAGCTTGAAGTTGTCATGATAGGTGAAACTAAATCAAACTTGGTCGGTTCTCAAAGGTTTTTAAAACTCAACACTGTCCTCATCGCTTGGACATGTATGTAGGGTACAGGACCATAGTGTTAGCTTACAGCTGAACTGATATTGACTTTGATACTAGCACTCGTGAGTTAGCGGAATGCAACTTAAAACTAGACAAATAAAAGAAACACAAGTTAAGTGCTACGACCTTCATAATGTCCATCACAGGCTTAATTTTAGATTACATTACTTTCTAATAATCTGGATTCCAAAATACTAAGACAGACATAATAGCTTTAATTGTTGATTCCCACAAGAAAAAGTAACGTAAGGAAGATCCTAAAAAACAAGTGGAATGGTCTAAATAGCACAGTTTGTCTAGATCTCAAGGTTTTATTACTGGCATATGCAGTAATAATAAAAAAAACATATGACATGACCATGCTCTCTTCCTTAATCTGTAAAAGTGGGATAGAAGGGGGCAAATAAGTAACATTAGACTGTCAGAATATACCAGAAATAGTTAAAAATGGCAAATAAAATCAATCAACATGAAATATGGAACAGTATTAATAAGATGCGTCCTGATTATGACAGAGCCTTTCACATGTCTGATCACTGAGCATGTTTTCAGCAGTTGTATACACCTGGTACCACAGGCCTGTATATAAATGATTTCCAATATCTCTGCACTGGGCAGTCAATACCTGAGGTGTGGGTGGAATTATGCTGCAAAACCACTAGATTAGCATGTCACATGACCAATATTTTACCCTGCATCTTGATGTATCATTTAACTTCACATTCGTTGGATGCATTGTGTCCCATAGTCCATTTTAATAACAGAATTTTTTTTGTAATAACTGACTCTATTGTGGCATTTACTTTTATAAAGGTAGTAGTTTTGTGTCTCTGCACTGGCTGATAGATGACCACCAAGCCCTGCCATGCTTCTCTTTGCTCTCTGCTATGACAGCAATGAACTGCCAGATAAGATAAAATTTGCAGTGAAAAACACAACAAATGTCCCTCTACGTATTCCCCTCCAAACATGGGCATAGATACAGAATTTCTACTCACTGGAGGCACAAAATCAGATCAGAATGTATCTGTCTGTGTACATGTGGACATTTGAAATGTGTTTTTTTTTGTTTTGGATCCCTGTACGGGCAGAATTGTATGAGTTTGTGAGCCTTCTTTCGACAAAGACCCACATGTATACTTCTTCTAAGAATACAGGAATCAGATGTGTTTCAAAGCTTTACGATATGATCCCTCACATAAAAGATACCAGTCTGTTCGCCAGGATGACCACAAGCACCGTAAACAATGGTTTTGGTACTTTTTCCCTTAGAAGCCTCTTTACAGGTTATTAACGCTTCAACATTAGAGCGTGCCTGGCAAAGAGAAAAAGCATTGTAGAAAACAAATTTTCCCCCCATGCCACATAAACTGCCTATTTTGCGCGGCATAAGGACCAGGAGTAAAAATCCTGGAAGCTTAGAGAGGAAGTCAGAGCAATTAAAGAACCATTAGCAGCACCTCTGTGAAAAAGCCATTAATCAAGAAGCAGCAGTGCCGCTCACAATGGTAAGCACAATGTACACCAAGGAGAATGAAGGAAGGATGATTAAATGAAAGATATCTCTATTTGTAAAGTGTCTCTGTGGGCTGGATACATGTGAAACATTATAAAGACAGGTTCTCTTTACATAGAGAAAGAAATCTAAAGAGGAGTAATAGTACTTTCTCCGATTTGGACAAATAGACTCCAACCTACTTTCCTGAAGCATTTATTGGGACACAGGGACGGCGCAGACAAAAAGCTGAAGATAAAAATGGATATTTTTCTTATTGAATAAGGTCTTCTTGAATCGGAGTTTAAAGGTTTTAACAGAGAAAATTTCTTAGGTCATAAGTATTTAAATACACCAATATTTCTGCCACTCATTTAAAGGATAAGGCAGACAAAAATTAACAGTTTTGTATTATATTCAGCAAATCTTATGAGAGACCAAAACCAACAATGTCTTAGTCTGTATCTCAATACTTTCTTGGCCTTGACTCTCTTCCTATCATATATGTGGCAGTCAGTACCTCTGTGGCCCAGTTTCTTACTTTAAAAATGGGTCACAAATTTGTGGCCTGTAGTTAATTGAAAAACTTTCCATAAAAAAAGGCTAAATAATGTCCTTACTGGCTGGTGTAAGCAGAGCTGAGTCAAATAAACTACTGCAACAATGCTAATTGAAATAAAGAATCATTTAACTATGAATCTCGTTGTATTTTCTCAGTTTTTTGGGCAACAGCGGAGCTCTGAAGCACAGAAAAAGTAAAAAAAACCTTAACCTTCACTTGTTACTATGATCAATTTATTTTTAAACTTTTCATCAGATTTGTTAGGGATTAGAAAATATAAAACAAATTTTAAAAAAATGCATCATTTTACTTAGCCATGAATGCTGAAGTGGTAAAGTGCATTCACATTTTTAAAGGGAGATGAATATAGAATATGAATACTGATATTATTGATTGCATTACTCAGCCATATTGTATAAATACTGTCAAAAATATGGCAGCTGCACATTAATTAGGAATATTGATAAAACATCAGGGACTCTGCTGGTTCAGCAGGCCACACATTATTAGGGAAAGGTTAAGTGCCCGGCCGACATTTAATTTCCTTTCTCCATCTCTCTCTCACCATGTCGCTCCTCCCTTGTCTTTCTTTCTCTCCTCTACCTCTTCAATCCTCCTATTCTACATTTTTCCTCTTTCTCTTTCTTTTCCCTTCTTCCTTCCTTTTCTACATTAACATTTTGCTAAAAATTCTTTATATGAGATTTTTTTTTTGAGGGCTAAGCTGAGCTGCAAAAAAAAGTTGGTTTCCTATTGGTTCCCCACACCCAAATCGTTTATGTAGACACACATACGCATGCACACACACCAACCCTCACTGTCATTTAGCAGCATCCTCTTCAGCAACACGCTTGCAAGATGGATGCCCTCTCACACGCATTTATCCGCCAGCACCGCGGTGCTTTATTATCTAATTTTGACAGCCCGGTCTGCCCATCGCGCCGCTGTACTGCTGCCGACGTTTCCTCCAGGGACAGTCTGGGCGAGGCCTCTGCTGAACCCAATCGCAAAGTGCTAAACGCGCGGCGCAGCTCGAATGCTAATTTACTGTAACCAACACGCTGAAAGACCTCCTGTCATTGCAGCTACCCCTTCAGTGCCGTCTTGGCTGTGACCATTACTGCTTCCACCAAAAACACACAACACACACACACACGCACACACACATAAACAAACACACCAGGTTCACTCAGCTGGACTGTCCTTTTTTTTTTCCTCTAGTCCATAAAAATCTGGATCTTCAATGCTGTTCAGGGTCCAAGGTTTACTGGGGCTGATAAAAATGATGATTTTGAGGGAGGGTGTCTGCGCCTGAGGGGGGGGATGACAAGACAAGATTGAAATCTGTGTGGAGCTCTACCAGTCGCCTGTGATGAAGGATGGCTGTCCGCTCTCTCTGAGGTCTGAGTGGATGAAACATTAAGCCACCTTAGGATAACTGATGGTGGCTTGATGAATGGTTGTAGTTAGCATCATCCCCATTCATCACTGCACGGAGAATGATTGTGATTCATCAAATTCACTGGTTTGCATTAGGATTAGCTTACGCTTGTTTTTCCACGTCATCCTAACTGTGAGGCTTGTCATCAAGGTGTGACAGCTGGCCTCATCAGGATGTCACACTTTTCCTTGGCAGGAAATAACAAGTGGCAAAAATATATTCAGGTTTTCCTTGCTGCTTTAAGACAAGTGTGCCTCAATGTTAAGATATAAAATCTAAGACAAACGTATCTGTGATTTTACTTCTCCAATGATAAACAGAAAAGAGTTTAGCTTTTTTTTCTGGTTTTATACCAAAGTGAGTTAAAAAGGGCTCTGAAATGGACTGTCAGTCCAAAGCCTTCATTCAGCTCATGATGGAGTGGGAAAATCAGGATTTTTTTTTAGAGCAGGCAGTGCTCGCTAAAAACCTTCTACAGTGTTTCAAATGGCACCGAGGAGGAGTTTCCCCCCAGGCTTTTATCAACCCTGGTATGGTATGTTACGTCTCTTTGTGTGGAATTGGATCCAGTGTATTTTAAACACTGCAACACTGGCGTTTATCTTGAAATCCAAGTTGTTCTTGCCTTCTTAATCTCACCTACTTCGCCCATTGTTTTAGAAAGGTGGAAACCCAACTCTCTGGTAACTCAGGGACATTTATAAAATACACTCTGTCTTTGTTTTCTGTTTTTCCTGGTAACGATCACATGTCATCAGCCAGAAAGACATATTTTTCCTCTGCCCACTCACTATCCCACAACAATTCAACAACAATGATACACTCTTCGTGATTTGAAGATGAGTAAGATGCTTAGAGAAAATTATTCTCAAAAATCTCTGTGTTTTCACCAAAACAATGAGTGGATTTGGCAAAAAACTATATTTTGGTTTAGGATGTTGTCAAAGGAAACTTGGGGGCGTAAGTTCTCGTGGACTTGAGACTCTTTGTGGCACTTTTCGCCCCCTCTTAAAATCGGATAATCCTCATTTTACGTCCACGGTTTGCCACTGCCGTGCGGTGCTTCAGCCATTGAATTGGTAATTTCATTCCAATCCCCCCCAAGGCTCGCCCGGCAGTCCTAACCGCCCCTTCCTCTCCTTCCCAATCCTTACATGCAGGCCCTGCATTTGGTCAAATTGCCTAAACCCTGAGCGATTGTAATTTCTGAAGAGGCTGCCGAGTGGTGCTTTGAAGGAGGAGAGGAAGGAGGAGGGCAGAGAAAGATTGGAAAAAAAAAAGAAGAGGCAGTGATGGAAATGGCATTGGGCATGCAGGAACTGGAAGCTAGGTGAGAGCAGGGAGGGGTGTGGAGGATGGATGGATGGGGAGGCGGTGTTAAGTGCTCTCGCAGAGGAGTCAAGCCCTCCCTCTCGCTGGTCGCAGCCTCGCTCTCGGCTGTCTGATCCCCTTTGAAGCAATTACCCTTTCACCTGGACAAGCTCATCACAGAATCGCTGCGGTCACCTCCACCATCGCCACCACCACCTACTCCACTCCAACAATGCAGGACTCCAACCAAGACTGCAGCATGCTGGAGGAAAAGAGGAGATAGTAGACAAAACTAGACACACAAAAAGAAAATAGTCCAAAATGACCTTATAATATGGCGGCCAAAATGACCGTGGAGTTGAAATGTTACCTCTTCAACACATCGCTGACAAAAAAACGATCAAAGGAAAACTTACAGTTGATCACAGCTTGGGTGGTGAATTGTCGCTCTGACCTGCGATTTTATTGATTAATAATAAAACTGTACTCCCTTGTGCTGTGGTCACTGAACACAGCATCACTGGGCTGTTAAAAAATACTACTAAGAGGGCAACGAGCACAAGAATTTATTTTTATCCGACAGTGGTTAAAAACAAACTCCAGTGTTAGTCAGATTTGTTTGAAAGGGGACACAAAAGCAAACAGTAAAATTCCAACTCAAACTGTGCATCTTAAACGAAAGCATACTTTGGATTATTGTATGACAAATAATGACCCAGTTTGGCTTAACAAAGCACTCATCTAATACTTGGTTAACATTACCCAGAGCCAGTTGGTTGCTTTGACCAAGTCACAGTCTTTTTGCATTACTCATAGTGTGTTTATTTAGACCCTTGTTGGACACAACACGCTCAAGTGCTCATTGTTGGTTGTACAAAACAATGTGTGTATGACAGACAAAATTGCAACAGATTGTGACATGTAAATTTATGGAGAGCTAGATAAGCTTACAACAGTTACAGCAAACTTACTTCCTTGAGTGAAACCTTTAAATTCAACAGCTTCTCTAAGTTCAGGTGGCAATTATGCAGAGTCTGACATCAGTGCATTGCTGATTTAATGCAAAACAAGATTTAAGATTCTGTCACTGGCATGTTTCTGGCTTTAAATGTTGGTCAGAAACATATGTTAGTGAGCTGTTTAGCTGTATCAGGAGAAAGTTTGTACCTCCACCGCCATAACCAAACACCAACCAACCCACAGTAAGTAACCCACCAGCTGCAGCTTTCATTGGTGTGGTATGCTCAGATTCGTTGGTCTTTAGTGATTTGTTTTGGAAAATTGAAACTTCTTCCACTTGGAAATCACTTAGAGTGGCGTCAGTGTCAGACTGAAGATGGAAACATTGTACAACAAGTTGACAGTTCAGTCTGATATCAGGCAGCAACCTCACAACTCCAATAATTAACACTAACCCTGGATCAAACCAAGTCATTGCCTTGGATTGTTTTCTCTCTCTGTGTAAGATTAACCCAGTAATATGTACATGATACGCTAACACCCTAAAATAAAGTTGTATACATTAAAAAACCACTAGGTTAAAAATGTACCCCGTGTGGAGTCAGTATAGCACAGCCACAGTACTGGGTTAACTTGACTAGTATTAATGAAGTTTTTTTGAACCAGTGCTGGATTAATTTTTATATTCTAGATTAAAATGAGCCTCCTGTTGGGTGATTTTCTTCCTATTTGGTAAAGTTAATCCAATATTGCAAAGGTGCTTTTGCATTTTTAGCCCAATATTTTTTGTGTTCCTGATCTGGCAAAACGTTGCCCTTTTGCAGCTTTCATAGATAAAACTGATGGCCAAAGTTGTTTAAGAAAAAAACCTTTTAAAGAACCCTAGTTTCCCTTTAAAAGTTTTACAAAAGTAATATAGGTTGCAGATCTCTTGGATGGTGGTGGTGTCTCTGTTTTGGTGTCCACCTCCTGCATATGTATGTCCTGCACTCAAGTAACCCCGCTGCATGCATTTCAGCACACACAGTGCTAAACAGACATCACTGGGAGCCCTTGTTGATGACATGCATGGGATCAGTTATTCAATCAGTGATTGAATATTGGCTGAATCAATACAGTAGATTCATTCTCACAAACCTGTCTGTGGTCACGTTTCTCCTGCTGTTACAGTGAGGGTTTACAACTTTAAAAAGCAGAGAGGCTCCAGTTTGTACTGTTACAGCATCATTAAGATGCACAAAAGTTTTCCACTTGGAATGTGTGAGAATATACACCACAAATATATATATATATAAATATATGTGTGTGTGTGTGTGCGCATTTTTGAGTGTCTGGCTGCGTGCATAAGTGCGTGCCTGCCTGTCTACAATTTGGGCTCACACATCGTCCTGTCAGGGGTCTGTGCAGCTAATCTTTATGCACTCTGTGACCTCCTCACTGCAAACCCTGCTAAATATATTATTCCCCTGGGCCTTTCATTGCTGCTTGGTGTCAGAAATCAATATGTATGAGGCGCGTAGATGGGAATTTCTAATAGATCTCTGCGGCCCTGCGCTGCTCTTCAATATCTGCCTTGGACTATTAGTGCCGGCTCAGTGGCGGTGAAATAACCGAGATAATCTTTTAAGGTACCTTTTTTAAGGTGGAACGGCAACTCCCGCTCTGCATCCTCCTCCGTATACCTGAATGCTGATGATGGATTTATTGTTTAGGGATGATTATTCAAAGTGGTATGCATGCTCTCTGTAATTTGAACTGCCTTATTTAAAGGACTTTTTGTTTTTTTACAGCTGTAGATATGGTTGATGTGTGTGCTGTAGTAAAATATAAATGAAAATTGAAAATCCAGACATAATTTTTTGCCATAAAATCATGTATAAACTAAAAATATGACCTCAAAACAACATAACAAACACAAATGATTCTTCACAAGTGGCCACACACCCTTCTCACACATATATAGATGCATTTAGGCCGGGATGTTTTTTACAAGTGAATGCTGATGTGAAGAGTCATATTTTCCTCAGTATGTGTGTGTATGTGCACGTGTGTGCGCGGGCGTGTAGGCACAAGTGTGTCTGGAGGGATGTGCCACGGTGCTAATTGGCCATATTCCTAATGCGGGGATGATTTGCTGCAGCACTTAGCTGCAGCAGCACAGGAACCTGACTCTAGTTTCTGTCTCTCTCTCCCCTCCACCACCTACAACCCCCCCACCTCCCCCTCACAACCACCTCTCTGCCTCTCTCTCTCTCTCTCCACTACGTTGAGGAGGAGAAGAAGAGACATCCGGCATCAGCAGGCAGTTAGGGGATCGGCGGGAGAGGTGGAGGGGAGGAGAGGGGAGGGGTTGGGGAAGCAGGAAGAGGAGGCGGGGTGGGGGCGGAGGGGTGGTGGTGGTGGTGGTTTGCTCAGACAGCGTGTGGTCTCGAGGGAGCGAGAGAGGCTGAAATTATTCTACGGTCACAGGCTTTTTTCCCCCCTCTCCATCTCCTGGCGAGGACCTCGGTGTATAATCCTTGGCGCTCGCCTGGCTCGTATATCTGCCGTCCCTGAGACAAAGGTTATATCTCTCTCCTTCAGGACCCCTGGCTGCTGACCGAGGACCACAAACCTGCTCTATTATCGCCACATCATCAGCCCCTGTGGAGAAAAATTAATCACACCAATGACCTTAATTTTTCAAAGATTATATATATTGTATAAATATTCAGTCTTGAGACACAAAGGTAGGCCATAATAAGACAAGCAGACCTGAAGTGTCTTGCTGTGCTTATTGGAGTTTTTTGTTCTTTATCTGTTCCTCAGGTAACTCAGTGCTTCCTTTTGTTGACATGTTGGCACTGAAATAGATGTAATGCACTCATTTACAAAGCATTCTTAGACCCGTCTTGGTCTGGAGCATCATAAACTCGTGACCCTCTCTCTGAAGACCTGTAAAATGAGAATAATTACTTTTCTCTTGCTCTGTGGTTTTAAGTGTGAAGGTACATCTTAGTTCCCGGCTCAAATTAGGAAGATGGGAGACCAAATGGATTGAGAGAAGGTGCAGAAGAGGCTGCAACTTTAGTTGGAAGGATGAGGTACTAAAAAAAGAAACAGCACTGTCAGAAAGAGGTTACAATGGCTAAAGAAAGAAATGAAGCCAATATGAATATAAGTCTCCCTCTGCCCAATGTGGGGGGGCTCTGGTGGGCCGTATCTAAGTTTGGGCATCCAGATACACCACACAAGCATGATACCCCCTTTCCACCACACATACACACATACACACACACACACAATCACGCACACTAGACCCTCCTTCCTCATGCTGCTCATCCTGATAATTACCTCCCCCAGGTACCAGTACACAGGGATACACCACACACATGCTGC
>JAPZDY010000020.1:1402072-1414869 GCA_029783645.1 Ctenochaetus hawaiiensis
TAAGACAACTATTAAAGTAAAAGAAGAAACAACACACACGAGCCCACGGCTAAATCTGAAAGACGAGAGACCAGATCAGGATGTTCTGAATAATCAAGGTGCAACCTTTTTATAAGTGTAACAAATTCATGCTGAACTTAAAACAAGTGCCATTTAACATTATTGAGGAGAGGATGCAAAAGCCACGAACACTGGATGAGAGAGAGAGAGAGAGAGAGAGAGAGAGAGAGAGAGAGAGAGAGAGAGAGAGAGAGAGAGAGCACCTGTGTCATTGTTATGCCTGTTGCCTGGTAACAACATCCTTCACTGTGCAGCAAATGGAAGCCATGCATAAAGAAAGCCTTCCTCTTCGAAAAAAAAGAAAAAAAAGAGTGAAAAAAGAATTCCATATTTCACGGAGGTGAAAGATGGCATTTCTGTTCGGGATCCATCATCTCTCTGTGGATTTCAGCACAAACAGGTGTTGACAATGAAATTAACTTGAAGTCAGCCACTATATCTCAGTTTGCTGAGGCATTTCAAATGACTCACTTTACTTGTTTGTGAACACACACAGACACACAAACACGCAGTTTCTGATCTGCCAGTGGTGCATATACATGGACCTATACTGAGGTAACACATACCACTTCACTGCAGTTCGTAGGTTTAAACTTTCAAACATGGACAGTGTTGTCAAGGTAGGTGTTCAAAACACCTGCTGTTACATCCCTGTTGAGGCGTGGCCACAGGTGCACACTTGACAAGAGCAGCAGATTTTTTCCTAGAAGGAAATATTTTTAACATTTTGGTTAAAGGACTCACTACCTTTGTTGCTGAGAGTGGGGTGGATTGATACCTTCTCTGAGCATTAAGCATGAAGCTACAAGACACCTCGCTTAGCTTAAGCAGCGACAAAGGGGAACAGTATGGGTGGGTCTGTCCGAACTTTTAAAACATGATTACCAGCACCACTAATTATGTCACTTATTAACAGGATGACTCTTAATTGTTAAATCTGTTCACATCCAGAAATCTGAAAATGGCAAAATGTTATTTTCTGGCTACACTGTGCAGTGGGATTGTTTTTAGCATTTTAGCATGTTAGCTTATGTTAGCAACTCCGTCCCTTCTGTGACATATGTTACAATTTTACAAGGGCGCTGTTGCTGCACCCTGCTCCTACGTGTCACCCAAGACAGATCTGGGTGACAGACAAACAAGCCAGAGGGTTTTGTTCTTACACAGCAGACTAATAATTGGTGCAAGCAAAATTTGGCTTGTGTACTGTGTATCCTTTTTTCAATCAAGCCTCTTATTTGATAAAGTAAAGATGAGTATTTTAGGCATTAATTGACTTTTTTTGCAGTGAAATGGACATCAAATTTTACAAAGTAAACATCTGAAATACTGTACTTGTATATAAAGGTAGTTCAAGGTATTTTTGCACTTTAATATTTTACTAGTGAGATATTGCCTTTACACTTTTAATTAATTTTTTAGGATGGCTGCACACAAAGATTGAATTGGCATACTGCCCCAGTGCAATCATTTTAAAAACTCAAACTTTGAAACTTTACGCCATAAAATCTCAAATGATTTTGACTGCTGTGCTCTATATGTTTTACCTATAAAACAGCAAACTTATTGCAAACTTATTAAGATCTCTGAATGAAGGTTTTCTGGATGTAGGAAGATAAATTTCTAATGAAATTTCTCTGACAGGCTACTTTCAAGTTGTGCTACTCTTACAACAAAATATTGCTGTCACAACCTGAACTGGAAACTCTGTGCTTATGCTTGTATGTCTATAATACCTAAGGTTGCTTTGATTTATTGGCCATCCCTGGTAACCGGCCGATTTAACTCCAAATAGTTTTATCAGTGTTCCCTTATAAAGGCTGATCAGATGATGCAAAACACTTGAGACACTTTTAATCTACAAATGCGTAGCATAGCAATGGCTTGAGACTGATGACGTCTTGTAGAGAGAAAACATGTTGAAGATAAAAATTCTTCACCAGGACACTTATGGGATAAAAAGACTTTTATATGGATGCATGGATAACTATCGCTTAGCAAACTGAAGCACTGACAACAAGAGAAGCTGTATTGTTATGCTAAAGTTAACATCATCACAACTCATCTGTTGGTTGTTCTGGTCCATCTGTCCCTTAAGTCTATATTATGACTGTGAGCTTGCTGGACTTCACAAATATGTTGTGTAGGTTAAACCAAGAGGACATTTTAAATCTGTATTGTCAGTATTAGTTTACCCACAGTTTATTTTAAATAAAACCATTTCTTTGAATCGGCAAAGTAAGTAATTGTTCATTTCCTCAACATTTAAAAAGTGTTTACTTATGCCACTATAGTGCTCTAAATGATAATAAAGAAACTACCTTTTGATTTGTGATCAGCATTCATCATTTCACTTCATCTCTGCATTTTCCCAGTGGCATGTTATTGATGACCACAATGGCTTGCTGAAAGTCTGCAACAGAATACAAAGCCCATGACAGTGTTTGCAATTGTACGTTTTTGTGCCAGTGTTTGCTCACAATGAGCTGCACCAGGAAGTAGTTGTCATACATGTGTAAGTTATCCTGGACGGAGCCTTGCGGGATGCCTTCCTTTCTTCCCAAGAAGAAGCCTGTTGCTTGAATAACACAGGAAAAAGGTTGGCTGTGCAATCTGGCTCTGCAAATCATCTTTAAAGGACTGAGCAGCTCAATGATGGGGGCCTGCGTGCACTTTGTATCTGTTAAACCTCGCACATTAGAGGATTTGCCCTGGTTGAGCCTTCTTGTCTTATGGTCCAATAAAAACTGGAGCACAATAAATGTCCAGCTGCATGTTGATTACCTTGTAGTGGAGAGTCATCAAATTGCTTTTAAATACCTTCCCACTTGTTTGCAGTTTGTTAGTTACAAGAAATATTTTCCACCAGATCAATTAGAATGTTTCAACTGTGTGTGCATATTTACTATCTTAAATAGTAAAGTCCACTGCAGAACACTGATGTTGAAGTGCCAAAATAAAGAAACACTGTGTATTAACCTCAAGTAAGATGGACAATTTAAGACTTATTTTATTATAATTTACAGCCTAAGTTTGTAGAGTGAAATGTTGTTAAAATTTATTGCAACCACACACATGCATTTAATACAAAAATAGTGTGTACACTGTTAGAGTTAAAAGTTACAATAATGAAAGTTTTTGAGATCATTTTTGATGAACAAAATTATATTTTGTGATCATTTCCTGCAATCTACATGGTGCCAACATAATTAGTCTTTAATGCACTCAGAGTCTTGGCTGCACAGTTTACAATTATAATTATTACAAGTGAGTTTTCAAATATACATTTAAACCCTGATGAGATAAGTAAGAAATAAATGTATTAGTAATGTATTAGTAGTAAAAGTATTATAACTCAATAAATGTGTTTTTTAACTTTAACATTAGATTCAAACACAGCTCCTTGCACATTTTTCGTTTTTTAAAAAAAATGCAAATGCACAGAATTCCCCCAAAATTTCTTACATATTGTTGCTAATTAAACAAAGTTTTTCCTCGTTCCTGGTCATTTGGTGGTCAAAACAGATGCTGTTTTCAGTGTGAAGGGTACAATGGGTCTATCTTTGCTTTTTCGGTCCTCGGGGGGCCTTGCTGTGTAAGCCTCGTCCATGAACTATGAAAGATGGCCCTTGCCGCATCGTCTCTTGCTCACATGAAACACCCCCATCTTTGATGGCTGTTTGTACCAGAAATCCCTCCCTACCCCCACCCACCTCCAGCAGCCCCTATCTGAAGTAAAGCTCCGCAGCGTTGAAATCTCACCGCTCAGTCAGTCAGTAGCAGAAAGCCCATTTTGATTTCAGGGATAAAGAGGGTAAGGCCATTCACAGCATTCATACAAGCTCGCCTCAGACACAAACTTCTGCTTATTTAAATTTTCCTGTTATTCTTATGTTTCTTATTTATGGCATACTAAAATATTTTTTCTACCAGAATGAAGGTGCAAGAAATAATATTTAGCATTATTTGTCTCCCACTTGTCCTCTTTAATGAAATCAAGACATCTGGTCTCCTACTTATGCTTTACTTTTTTTTCACTACACCATATACTACACTTTCACTACACTATATCACATGTTAACATAATTTTTTTTCTATAAGAAGATTCATTTTATCAGACTGATGTTATCTGATTGTTTACAGTGTCGTATCGAACAACTGCTGTTTCTCAAACATAAGACACCACGTCAACCTGACAGATCCTCAAGAAATGATATTGTACATCTCATCAGCACACCCAAGCATTTTTTAAATAACACAGATTGACCCAAAAGTGACATTTATAATTACAGGTCTCGAGACGACAGACTTGTCACTGATTGGCCTCGAAGATGACTGCATCACTGGAGGGGGAAACATGCTTATAGTTGCTATGTTCCTCTGGTGCTGCATGAAAAAATTTGCGGACATGAAAAAAAAGTTGAATACAAAAATAAGCTATACAAGTATATGTATTGAAGTGGTGCTGTGACAAAAAAAGTCCTCCACTTCCTGTCACCTCACCTGTTAAAAGAAACTGAATAAAACACTCCATGGAGGAGGTGACGGGTGACACACAGTCACACGCGCTCCTCAGTGTGGCCGGCTCAGTGTGAGAGTTTTGCCTGTGTGCACCTGGGTTCACGTTACCCTCTCTTGGGTCAGATTTCGCACACTTTCCACCAGCTGCTCAACACCACAGTGTGGCTCAGCCGTCTATTGAACACCAATGGAGACAAAGCCACAGGTGAGATGTTGAGGAAATTAATTTTTTTGGGCTTGTTCACACTTGAACACAAAACCCTGCAAGAAAATTTACTAGCATATTATTATTATGTAACCCTGGATTCATTAGTATTCCACTCCACCGTCAATGGTCGTCTGGTAGAAGTATCTGTTGACTGTTTCTATTGGTTGGGATATGGTGACTTAATCAAGCAATAACGCTGGAAACAAAATGATTCTCAGCTAATCTTCTGGCCAATCATGAGCAAAGGTAACGGCTTGGAAGCTGGCAAATGAGCCACTGCCTTGAACGCGCACGGTCTAATGACATGATTATTTGCTCATCAGGGCGATGTGAGGGAGACTGTGTGGATGTGTGTGTGTGTGTGTGTGTGTGTGAAAGTCTATATGAGTGCTGGTTGGGGGTTGGTGGTGGTGGTGGAGGTGGTGAGGGGGTTTCTGGTCACATCTCAGCATGGTAATAAAAGCCGGAGCTGTTGTCACAAAACTCGGCCCCTACGCCCGGCTTTTAAGTGCTGCCTCTATTCTCAGAGAGCCGCAGACACATTACAGAGAGAGGAAAGAGAAAAAAGAGGAAGAAAGAGAGAGGGAGAGAGGGAGAGAGAGAAAGTAGAGAGAGAGAAACGAGGGGGGGTTTGAGGCCTGTGGCTGAAGGATTGATTTTAAATGTTCTGCAAAGGCAGTGTTTACTATCCTCCCTGGCTAGCCCCCTGACAGCGGCAGCATCAAAACAAGATTTGTCCCCCCTTCCCCCACCTGACAGTAAGAGGGGAAGGAAGCAAGAAAGGCTATGGTTGCTTAAATTGACAGTTTTTCTCCCTGGCCAAATGCGTGCCCCAAAAAGTTGCACAATTGGTGCCTGCCATGTGCAGTCTTTGTCATCTCTGCGTCCCTTTGTTTCTAATATAACCATACACAAGTCCAAATATTATTGGATAAAATCAGTGCTCGTACACTGCTCTTTACCCAAACTGTACGAAAATTGTTACCTAAATAATATAGCGTGACATAGTTGGTCATTTCGCTGCATCTTTTCAAACACTGTATCACCATGAAGGACAAAAGTGGTCTCAATGTGTTTAAATGGGCAACCCTAACTTATTAGCAGTCATTATTTATGGGTGTGATGTTGGCGGGTTTCAGTCTGGTATTTGTTCTCAGCCTCAGCTCTTTATGAGAGCAGACGATCAGCTTCAAACTCCTCTTGCATTAATGAGGAAAATGACCGCATCTCTAAGATAGGTTACAGTGTGCAGTAGTTGTTTGTGTAATGTAGTAATGTAAAAATAGCACGTATATTTAGAGGTTAAACTTGGTGTTATATGTTTTTCTTACTGTCAGCAAGTAGAAGAAAGTGGATCACAGGTGCTCAGTGAGATCAGATGTAAACCCTTAAAAATGGATTACAGATATGCGTTTATGCATTTCTAAAAAGGATGAGTAATTTGCCAAAACAGCTGGGTACTGTACTTTTTTATTACAATAAAACAATACTCAAACAGGATAAACAGCGGATTTGTTTGGGACTATTTACAAATTTATAAAACACATATGGTGCTGTGGGTATTTGATGGCAGGAAATTCCACAAGTTGACTCTCACTTAACTACAGTTCTCACAGTCGTGGTAATGGAGCAACATAACAACATGGTTTACTAATGAGTTTTTAATAGTTTTTTTCCCTTTTTTTGACTGCAGTGGAAGTTGGTGGCAAAAATAATTGAACTATAATTAGGCCAATGATATGCACATAATACCTGTCAGTAGGGTTGATTCAATGTTGTTGTTCTTAATGTGATTTATAGGCAATAAAACAAATGTACACATTGTCTTTTCCTTCTCATTCAATATAAACTTTCAAATCAAGCAGACAAGATTCTTTGAAAGTGTTGAGACAATTTTTGACTCCTTCATTGTAGCATCTGTATGTAATAAAAGACTTTTAGTCTCTTCAGAGTGTGGAGAGTTTTCCAATATTGTTCAAATTTCTACAGTGGGAAGGTCTTCATTCCAAATAAAAAAAACAATATAGCCACTTGTAACAAACATTCTGAGCGTTGGCAAGAAATCAGGCTAAATACTGAACTTGATTTGAAGGAGAAAATTTCCTTACATGCCACGTGGCCCCACTCATAATTATCCGATTGTTGCCGACCATTAGGAATTTGATTTATTGTTCTTTGGCAGTCAGGATGGAGGTTTCTCACCCCCGCCTTTGACGTGTGTGAAATGCACAAGTCTGGAGGGCTGAGGAGAATATGGGGAAGCGAGAGCCATATGTCTGCGCTGTCAGAGAGCCACTTGTTAGAGGAAGTTTAGCCTCCCTGTGCCTCCAGCCACAGCCTTAATTATTAACAACACGTCTCCCCTCTGAAGAGCTGTGTGAGGGCGGCTTGCTGAAAAAGGTGCTTTGGAGTGTGGGCTGGGTGACGACTCTCCCCTGGATCCTGAGATATGTTCAGTTAAGGCGGTGAAGTCTTTAGGGAAAGTTGTTGGTTTGTAGATATTTATCCTCCCCTTCCCTCTCATGCGAGACTTTGTAATTGAAGCTCGCTTGTAAACACAAGCCCGGAGTGACTCAGTTTCTCTAACATTTAAATCAAGGCAATCATCATCATCAAGTCAGTCTGTCCCAATGAAAGATTTGAAAATGATCACCTCCGGAGGTTTGTATCCATGTTTTTTTCTCATAAGGAGAAGAAATGGATTGATTGGCTCTTGGCTTCATAAGTGACAGAAAGTCCTGATTTTATGATTTGCTGAAGGTATCTTAGTGACTCAACAGTGTACAGTATGCAATTTGATAGATAGCAAATGTTGCATAAATAATTTAATTGCTGATGTTACTAGAGATAAAATTTCATGTCCTTTACTAAAGTAAAAAGAAAAAAAACTCCTAACTTCAGAGCTTTAGAGGCCTCATTTCTCTAATCTGCACTGCTGAAAAAATATTCGTCAAAGGCTGAATGACTTAATCAGTTTATTCCAAGAACAGAACAAAGACTAAAAGCAAATCTCTTCTCTGCTGATGAATCCAGAGTCACCACTTAGAGGAAAAGTGACAAAAAGCTGGAAATATACTTTAAATATTGTAAATAATAGCATTTTCGAATAATAATGGATTTAATTTTTAATTGTAACAGGCACCAAACACAGCGCCTTGTTGCACACCAGTGACCCAAACCAACTGTCCTGTTGGCTGGTTTCAGGTAAACTTAGCTACTGTCGTCCAATCCTGTTGTTTTACTGTCTGGCTTGTGAGCTGGTCACTTGTGGGACAGAGGAACCAGGAAGTGAATTGTGGACTTGGAGAGTGTAAACAGCTAACACCCCCCCCCATACTCTCACACATGTTCTCTCTTTCACAGTGTTTGCTCCTGGTTAGATTTTGTAAGATTTACATATTTTAGATTTTGATGATTTTTTTTCAATTATTTTGCACAATTTTTGAATTTACTATATTGTGAACCATGTGTAAAGGACTAACTAATACTAGTAGCAGTATATTACTAGTAGTAGTACTAGTAGTAGTACTAATAGTAGTAGTAGTAGTAGTGGTAGACTGAGCTTTATGGGGGTATGGACTTCAGGTGTAGGTCATTTGCCAAACCCCCCCTGAAAAATGCTCCCTTTTTTGCACTGCCAAATGTTTTCCGGAATGATTGTGCCCTTTGAGTATTTGGGCTTGCAAGATGTCTCTGGTGGTTGGTAAGGAATCATGGGAGGTAATGGATCTCAATAGATCTGGAACAGCATCTAATCAATAAGTGTCTGTTTTCATTTCGGCTGCATTGTGATTATCCAACAATCAGTCAACTGTAATTATCAATTACAAGATTGAGATGGCTTGATAATTAGCCAATCAGATCAGGTTTACCCTCGGCATTAAAGCCAGAATTAGGTCAAGATTTGTTAGGTTCTTGTCAGCAGCTACAACAGTCCCACAAATCATTAGGTTTGGATCACCCAAAGGAAATCCTGCAGGATATATTCACCTGTGAGGAGAAAACAGTGATGTAAAACAAAGCAATGACAATGAGGTTTTTTATTGTATCTCTATTCAATCAATAAGCATTAAAAAACTTATCAGATAATTCATATTGCCCTCTCATTACAACTTTTTTAATGTATAAATTAAAATCCTGTGCAGTATATACTGTATTTATTTATGCATCTTTAAGATGCATTTACAGCTGAATCTATCGTATCAAAAACAGATGCCCTCTGTCCTTAGACAGAGTCAGTTGTACGTTAAGACAGTGTTGCTCTTTGATCTTTTCACTCCTCCTCTACATACTTTCTTGTTATTGGTCTTTGTGCCTGAAGATGTCATGGTTAAAAAACACAACTCATCCAGCTTAGCACTCATCATCCCTTTCAGTAGTGATGTCTGGTATAAAGGTTACACTTAAACATGGTTATTTTCTTCAATACTGGAAAAAAATCAAACTAATTAGACAATTGTGAATATTTTAAAGATGTTAAATTTGACCTGGGAAAAACTTTATCATCTTCATCGTGCATCCTGAATAGCTGAAATTCAGGAAGAAGAGGTTCAAAAACTGATGTTTGATATTGGACCATATAACAGGTGAACATTGGTAAAGTAAGCTTTGTGTTTTTTTGAACATCACACTTGTTGGTTGTGACGAGATACAAATTGCGTTACTTACTGGTAGGTGCACACAAAACATTAACACATATTTGAGATAATAATGAGAAATCATTAAAATATTTAGCCAAATGTATTTGCACTCATCTGTGCTCCAAGGGGATCGTTGGTGTTTAAATGAGGTGTAATGTGGCAGACTGCTGGCATATCACTGTCCTGTGGCACAAGAGAGTGTCTGTGCTATTGACCAACTAAAACCATTGCTAAAGTCTAGA
Organism: Ctenochaetus hawaiiensis; assembly: GCA_029783645.1. NCBI lineage: Eukaryota > Metazoa > Chordata > Actinopteri > Acanthuriformes > Acanthuridae > Ctenochaetus > Ctenochaetus hawaiiensis. The sequence continues at coordinate 1,411,744 of JAPZDY010000020.1, forward strand.
GCTGCTATTTAAATAAAGCACTATTTAGAAATGCAAACTGACTCCTTAGTTTTAATTTGTTCAATTTAACAAAACAGTGAAATTTGTGTACACACCACAGCTGAACCAGCGTCTTGTGACTATGTGCCACTGATTGTCAGAATAGGGCTCCAAGTCCATCTGAGAGGCCGAACTGGCAGTGACAAGGCAGACAGACCATGTGATTTTTCTCTTCTCTTCCTTTCTATCCACAGAAGCCCTCACATTCCCCTCACACACATGCACACAACACCTGCGTACATATGCAAAAATGGGCACACACATCTCTCTGTCTCTTTCCTTTTTCTCTCTCTGTCTCACACACACTACACACACACACACCGAGCCCAGTGCTGTGGAACAGCCATCAGTCAAAGTGTGTTGGCGCTGCAGGTCTGGGGGCATTTACATAGATAGATGATGGAGAGATTATGGGGCGCTGGGGTTATTAATCACGCTGCTGAGGAGGAGAAGAGGGACTCCTTGGTGTCACTCTTCTCTCCAGGGATGGCTCTTTACCCTGGATATGTCTTTTGTGCCATTTCCCATGTTCTATTTGCTTCCTAGCTAAACCACAGTGATATTATGAGTGCCTCTGCATTTAATATAGCTGCAGGGTAAAAGTACGGTGCAGCAAAGTCCATTTCAAGCCACTCGCTTCAGGGCTACAGTTCAGAATTTCCTGCTTAAATGCAGAAAAAAACTTTTTTTTTACACCCTTAATTAATTTTATATTAAATGCAATTTATATTCATGTAACGCAGACACTATTTAGTGCCAAGCTAAACTGAATAGGCGAATCATGGATTAGTCTGTCGATAAACAGTTAGCAAATATTTTAGACACTTTTGATCTTTTGTAAAGGAAAAAATGCTTAAGTATTACTGATTCTTGCTTCTTACATGTAAGAATTTATTACTTTTATTCTCTATATATAAATGTACACTGAGATTAAGCTTCTGGGCTGTGGGTTGGATGAGTAATGTACTTCAGCAGGGCACTTTTAGACATTTTTTTTGTAGATGTAAAGATCCAGTCTATCAGATTTAGGAGGATTGGTTGGGTTAATGTAGCAAAAATGGAATATAATATTCACTTGTATATTTTCATTTGTTCATAATCACCTGAAAATAGAAATATTTGTGATTTTCATTACTTCAGATTGAGCCTTTTAGATCCACAGAGGGAGCGGGTCCTCTTGCACAGAGTCTGCCATGTTGCAGCACCATATTTGTAAAGTTACCCAGAATTAAAAAAAACCCAAACCCTGGTTATACAGAGGGCATTTTATGTTTTTGTGAATTTTTGTGGTCACTATAGTTTCTCTTACATACTTCGAACAGGAGGGTGAGCTGAAGGAGAGTCAGTTGTGCAATTCTAAGATTCATCTCCAGATGCCACTTAATCCTACACACTGCACATTTCCCATAGATGTAGTTGTTTATTTACTGCACATACTTTACATATTGCAGGTTTCAATTTATATTGAATCAAGATAAACTGTGTAAACTGTATATCTGTGAAAAAAAGGAATATCCTCAACTTTGCTCTCTTTGTTTATGGTGGACATAAACTCAGCACCCAAGATTTGGTGATCGCCAGTTTCTTCTCATGTGAATCACACCCAATAAGAGATGTGTCAGCCCAGCAGCAGTACTTTCTCTCCCTAAATCCTCCTCTTGCATTATTTGTTTCAGCCAGTCCCTGCAGTTTCTTATCCTCTCTGTCCCCCTGGAAGGTGTTGGAACCACTGAACAGGCTAAACAGGCTGTCTTAAAAAAAGGTTTATTTGTACTATAGGAGACTCATTTTTTTAATCTTCCTCTAGTGTGTTGCAAAAACAAAGTAACCCACTGAAAGATCTTAATAATCCAAATGATTTCTAATGTACTTTCTTGCAAGTGACTGTGATGCGTTTTGATGTTTCATTAACAAACAAGCTATAAATTTAAATGTCTAAATAGAAAATTCAGACTGTAGTTACAACATAAGTGGACAGGATAATGATGGCAGGAAACTAATTTTATCACCAGCTTGAAATTGTTTTAAAAAATTGATGCTAAAACTAGTAAAGGTAAGACTTAGAGATTTATGTCATTATGAAGGAAGGTGTAATTTTCATCTCTTTACCCGAGGAAATTCAGGGAATGAAATTTTTTTAACCTCAAATATTAAAAATTGAATGAAATGTTAAAAATTGAATGAAATTACAGGATGTTGATTACAGGATGATGAGTCTCTTGACCTGTCAAATTGCTCAGTTTGACTTAAATTAATTTAAAAAAAGATACACAAAAATTATTTTTTAAAAAATCCCTTACACATCCACATTTTGCCCGTGGATTCACACTTTAAAGCTTAAAATCTCATACATACTTTACCTCATAATACTCAAACTCACCCATATTCTCATCTGTTTTTACTACGTGTCTGTGTTTTTTTTTAATTTCACATCTTGTTTGGATGTACATGGTGCAAGAGCACAGGCTTGGTCTCATGTTTGGTTGATACCAACATGGTCACCAAGAATGAATGATGGTATTGCTTGTTTTTGCAAACTACAAATATGCTAAAACTTTCCACTTCCATGTGTTTTTTGTTTTTTACATTTATGTGGTTACGGCCTAGTTAAGTTCAAGCCAGGGGAACCACTTGGTTAGCTTTAGGAAAAGATCTTGTTTTGTTGCTGCAAGGTCAGAATTTTTCATACTGTTAACCCTGGTTTGGGTCACTCAGAAAAGGCTGGAAACTCTGCAGAAATTTCTTTAAAGACACCTGTTTTTTTGTCACCAGAGAACAGCTGTAAAATGTATTACAATAATTATCTTGGGGTGTAGCCTTGAACACTAGTCTTGTGCTTGGCAGCTGTGTTACCACGGAGCCACAAAATCTCCGTCCCATCCAAACTCCTGGTAAGAAAATTCAGCTACATCCCATTTATATCAGCTATTAAGATGATGATGAGTTTAGCCTTTAGTATCCTGTCTCAAAACTTAAGAATTACTTATTGTACAGAGAATAATGCTAATTTTTTTGTATTCACATCATAATTAAAGTCAAAATCAGCAGTGGGAGGAATGTGAAACAGCTGATTTTCACTCTCTCTCA
>JAPZDY010000020.1:1419619-1437441 GCA_029783645.1 Ctenochaetus hawaiiensis
CCTTCAGTGGGGAGATGTTTTTCTTCTCCCTCCTGCTCTTAACTGTGTACCAGCGGTTCTAGGGGCTGTCATATTGCATCAGCGCTCTGCTGATTACTTCCACCTTGTCTCCCTCGTCAGGAAATGATTCTGACACGCACTCACACCCTGCTTTCTCTGCATCAATATGCGTGCGATGGAAAAACTGCAGACAGTAAATAAATAATGAAAGACAAGGTAGGGAAAAGGGGGGAGGAAAGGAAGGAGGGAGGCTCTACGTGTCGTTCTCTTTCGGTCTCATTCTCTGTCCTCTGTGTGCGACTGACTTAGTGTGAGAAAGTGTTTTTTGCGTATAGATATGTAAGTATGTGCAATGCAAGCATCGGCAAATATGAAGTTGGAGATGGAAAAAAAGAAATTGGGATTAATTGCATAAAGACTTTTTTAAAAAATGTTGTGTTAACTTGAAACTGGAACCTGAGATACATTCATTTTGTTTTAGTTAAGGTAACAGGTTAATTGGAGGGCATTTTAGTTCTGTTCTTTAATGTTTCGTCAGTATTGCTTTAATTTTTCAACAGTATATGTCCTCTCTGAGATCCTCCCTGCAGGAAGGTGTGTGGATTCGTCTTCTGCTCAGTGCCAAAAAGTATGCCAGTAGAGTGAGGGAGCATTCTCAGTCAAAATTCCTGAAGGGATTATCGCAGAGACTCTGCATATCTGTGGAGGACACGGAGAGGTTGAGCACATCTGACTGGCCCAGTAAGCTTTGGCACCCAGTGGTACGACTGGCATCTCAGGGACCTCTACTCATTTTGCTGTTTATTTGAGTGACAGCTGATATTTAACCACTCTCACTTTTGTTGACAGGATCTTTGGAGGGTCATTAGGAAACATGGGGGAAAATAGATGTCTGTGTTTCCTGCTAGCATGTAAAAATCTTTTCGCTCTTATGGAAATGTACGCCATCTTGGAAAAAAATATTTTTTTAAATACAGTCTTGTGACAGATTTATGATAATGGCTCGACAGCAATACAGACCTAATGAATGATTAGTTTGTCTGACTGTCATTTCAGCTCTCTGTTCACCAGATGACGGAATGATTTTAGCTCCAGCACTGCAGCAGTTTTTTGGCTTGCTACACTAGTTTCTAATGTATGTGCACAGTTGTGTGTGTGTGTGTGTGTGTGTGTGAATAGAGTTGGGTTCAAACTGAGTTCACAGCTCGAAAAAAAAGAAAGACTCTGCCGATTAAATTTCAGCATCTGTTTAAACTGGTGCATTTTTATTTGCAAAATAATATTCCTCAAACTGTTTTACATCATGTCTCACCAGTACGGATCAAGAGTTTTTTTGCGTGTTTACTGGGAGAATTTAAGGATCCACATTGTTGCAGCTCTTTTTTAGAGCAGAGCAGCAGTGACACTTTCAGTGGCACAAAAAAACTAAACAAAAATGAATTTATAAAGTAAACAGCCCAGAAGGATAGTGTCTCTGCATAATGTGAAAGGTGCTGTAGGGTTAAGTTGGTCCAGTCTGTTCCATTAGTCTGGTTGTTGTTAGGTTGTTGAATCTGTCCAGCTTAAAACTGTAAAAATCTTAATTTTTTTATATTAGTATTCTAACCAGTAAATAAGACAGTTTTAGACCCAAAAAGCTTAAATGCCTCTTATTATTAATCACAGGAGTCGGCGGAGATCAAATAAGAACTAAAAAGCTGAAAAAAAAGGGAATATTGAGCCAAAATTTAATTTTAAATGTGACCCTGAGTTGATTAAAAAGCTTTGTGTGTCTTTAAATGCAACTCACTCATAAATATGTCCTTGCAGACTGACAGCATAACAGGCAAGTTAGCTATATTTGTTTTGAAAAATGTATGCCCATTGCAGTCTAAAACTGATCTCAGTGTTTAAGTTAGGTAAGATGATTTATTAAGTAACAACCTCAAAAGATTTTTATTTTAAAAATTGTTTGTTAAGTCATTGTCTAATTGTCTAAGGTGAATGAGACGATGGTGACTGAGTATGTGGTTGACTGATGAAAGTTATTGCATTTTTATAGTCTTACAATATTAGCTTAGAGTTTTTTACATTCGCAGCATTGAGTTACTTCTGATGCAAACAAAAAAATTATGCTCAGAGCATCTAACTGATGAAACACAAACTGACTTTTATTTTGAAGTAGTCTCAGGAAATGCAATGTGATATGTGCTATTGTCGGTTAAAAAAATGCATCTAAAAATAAGATAATGATATTCTTTTGCTTTTTTTTTTAACAAATCCAATTATTGCAGAGAGTAATGAAAAAAGAAGGAGCAGTCGCGGTGAACTGTTAGGGCCTGAATGAACTCCCAAATGGAGGCGCATATAGACACCACCACGGCACTGCACTTCTTTCTATTTTGTTTACTGTTTGCTGTTTGTCTTTACTCATTCCCGGTCACAGAGGATATAGTTTCGGCTTTGGATGAAGACCTACAGACGACAGGCTTCTCAGCGATGCAGCCAGCTCCTTTCACTGTGCCCTGCTATTTGCAGACGCATGCTTTGTACAGCATACGGTCAGCTCATGGTTGCTCAAGGAATAATAGAAAAAATGTCTGTAACACTTTGTAATCTAGTTCACATGTAAAGTGTAATTTCCTGATATCATGTAATTCCCAAAAAACTAGATAAATTTAGTTGTATGAACCAGTTCAAATAAAATACTTAACTGGTGCCTGTTGGCACATTAGGTAAAACAGAACACGAGAGTAACAACTGTGAATTTTAGAGGAAATATGAAACATCTTATACTGTAAGTATATTGTGAGTACTTGGTACCTTTAGGGTACTGTGCTGTACTGAACACTGAGCCATTTAGTTGACAAAATACTTACAGTGTTAGTCGTTTCTTAGTTTCTTATCAACAGGAACAAAAGGGTAAAATGCTGACATTATTGCTCTAACTCCTTTTCTTGCTGACTAGTAACCAGATTAGTCGTTCCCATGAGTTTGCAGGTTGATGTAGTCATTTTAAGAAGGTCGGTAGCGTTATTTTTGAACTCTAGTATTCTGTTTCCCAATCCTAACTAAGCTACACTAAGCTAGTTGCCACCCTATTCTGACACATACTCAACACACAGATAGGGTGGTGGTCAATTTTCTTCATTTAAGGCTTAGAATGAGAGCATATAAGCACAATTTCTGAAAATATTTAACCCTTCCCCTTTTAAGAGTTCTTGTGGTGATAAAATTAGTATAATCAAGAACAGGTAGGGAATAGATTATTGTTTTTGTGATGTCTGTAATCTCCTGCAGTCTAAAAAATCACTCTGTGTAACAAAATTATCTAAAACACATTAGCTTAAACCTGTAGACCCATGAGGCCACAGGACGTGTCTTAGCTTAGTGCTAATGAGTTAATGTGGTTGTGTTGCATCCCCAGCCTGTGTGTGTGTGTCTGTCTGAGGCAGGACACTGAACATTACCACTGAGGACCTTAAATCCCAGTTCCAGTGGAGACTGTGAGGTGTTAGTTGTGGTGGAGGTGGGGGAGGATTAGAGAGAGCTGTCTCTGATGTTATTTAATCTCACCGGCCAGGGAGCGAGCAAGCCAGCAAACCCTGATGCACGTTATCAACCTCTGATGACCAGCGAGGGGGGCAGTGGGCGCCTCAGACACCACAATGCCGCCAAAAACCGCCACTGCAGAGCACTTCAAGCCATCTCCTCGCCGGCCCTAACCAGTCAGCAGCTCAATTTGGGTGATGGCAAGCGTGCTCAGTCAGGGGAGAAGTCAGTCCCGGATGATTTCCTCCTTCTCCGCTCGTTCTCCTCAGCATTGACGGCCCTCCCCACCTCAGATAGCGCCCAAATGTGCCTCTGTCCTCTCTTTTCCTCCTACTGCACCCCCCACCCCCCCTTCCCATAACTACTCCCACTCCCTGCCCCTGAAACCCAAAGACCCCGCAGTCGCTCAGTTGCTCAAGCTATCTCAGGAGCCTGTCTCGCTTCACCCCCTCAACCTGCCATCCTCCATTCTCTTGCTACCTCCCTCCCCCGCTCCACCCTCACCACCCCCCACCCCCCGCCCCCCAAGTGCATTCCAGCATGACAAACCACATGGGATTTCACTAGTCCTTTAAAGTCTGCTGCCTCTGGGAACCACTCTTCTCCATGCAACATTTTAGTATTCAAGGGAATACGTGACTGGGGAGGCAACTGATGCTGTTATATTCCTCCCGTCTCCTCCTGGTTGTTATTTCGGGTGATGCTTCGCAGGAGGAAAAGAAGCAGGAGAATCACTTTTTTTTTTATCAAGTGATCATAATTGATCGCTGATTTTTTTTTCTTTATGGATTAATTTTCCTTTTTTCGTTGCTTCCTCAATATCAAACATTTACTGTCAAGATCTCTTTTACTGAATCCTTTTTTTTTATTTTAACACATAAAAGCATCACAACAACAATATACAAATTCTTAGTAATCTTTAAAACCAAAACACATTTACACATGCAACAATAGGGTTTAAGACAATGAGTAACTTATTGAATAATTTTGTTTTTGGAATGTCTTAACGTTACTTTGCAGGAGAGAAATCAGACTATCCCTTTTAGCTCCAGAACAACATATGATGGGTCAGATATGTAAAGTGTACTGTAATCAATTCTAAATCTGAATGTTTTCAACATAACATACAGTTCCTTTACTGGCATTACTCTCTACCTTTTAGACAGTTACAATCTTAAGTGATCTAAACCAAAGAAAAAAGGAAAAAGGTTTGAGGTTTTGGTTTAAAAAACATGTACTTCAATAGTCTTTGAGAATATGACCTCCAGACAGCAGACTGACTCACAAACGTCTGGTGCCGTCACAATCAAATGACGCCCAATTAGATTTTAAAGAAGTGCAATTCACCACACAAGACAATGTGCCCTGTTCTGCAGTGACACGCTGCGGACATCCTTCACTTAACTCCTTTTGGATGAGACACATCTGCCAACTTGCCAGGAATGAGCGACTGGCATTCAGTGTTTCTGCAAACCTTGAAATGTATCAACATTTCTAAAATAGGTATCAGCACGAAATTGTTAGATTACATGTAATAAGCAGACTTCCTTAGTAGAAGAAAGCAGAAGAATTTTGGTGGTGTGACAGCCAAGAAGGAGACCAGAGTTCGAGCCCACACTGAGACCAACTTTTGCTTCCTGTTTTATGGCCGACAAACCCGGGTAACTTTAGCGACCAACCCGACAGTTTCCAGCCATGTTTATGGCAGCCAAACCAGGTGCAGGAACAGGACATTTTCTAGCCTAACTGTGGTGATGAAAGTGGTTATTTTAAGCCAAAACATTATTATTTCAAACCCTAACAAACAGGTTTTACACCTTAACCTAACCAGAACTTAGCCACAGCTTTACCATGCCATTAATTGGACACTGGCCCAAATCGGAAATGTTTGTGTGTTGCAGAAATGTACAATGCTGACATTTATTCTGGGATGCACTCATTAAGCTGCCAGTGACGGTCTTATCTTAAGATTTGTATTTCAAAAAAATGGTTTTAAGATAAAAATTAAAATATGATTAAGTCTGATCAAATGATTGGAGAATCAACAGAAAATAAAGATTGAAGAATAATCAACAGATCAAATTATTGCTCCAGAGTTTAGTGTGTTGTGTTTGTTATATCCTCAATCCATGTGGCCTCTTCTGTTTGACGGATTCATTATGATTGTATGATTGTCTCTTTGAGTCCTTTACATAGGATTGGCTGTAAAACTACAGCCACAACACTGAAAACACATTCATAGACACCAAAAATATACATTATGATACTGTCAAAAGGTACAATAATTACACAGAAAAGGAAATTACAGAGTTAAAACAACACCATTATGTTTTCATTTATCTTTTTGTCTGTCCACTTTTTCTTCTCTTGTCCTCCACAAATGTGATGGGCATGTTGGGTTCAGTGAACCCATCAGGTGGTCCTGGCAGAGAGTCCAGACTCCCACCTGCCCTCCTGCTGCTGCTGGATGGGGCGGCCACGTTTTGCCTCCCTAAAAGAACCACCGAAAAGCTTCTCCATTGTTGACTGGCGTCCTCTGTGGGAGACAAAATGAAAATGTGAAGGACACAGTTTAATTTATGATTGTTCAGGTCAGGCCATAGTTTTAATGCAAAATTACAGAAAAATGCACATATAATAAGAAATAACAAACACGCTGCAAAGCCAATAATCTATAATATTATTATCAGAACTGTATAACAGCAGCTTAAAATAAGATGGACATTAAGTTAAGTAAAAACCCAGAAGGGCACTTAAAACGGTTGTAAAGCACAACTGCCAAACCAAGTATTTCATCAAAGAGCCAGCCAAGGTGATTACATCCACGTCCCACCCACACCCAAATAATCATTAAGCTGGATGAAATATTCAATACAAATTCCCAAGAAGCAACAATGAGGCATTTAATTACTGTGAGCTCTAGCCGCAGTGAGGGGGAACAGTGCATCATTTCAATTTGAGGCTGCGCCAGCAGCCGCCCCTCCTCCTCCTCCTCCTCCTCCTCCTCCCCAAAACCTCCATGCCAGAGTGACAGCCTCTCCTTTCTGAAAACTCATTTGGAAGTCAAAGACATAAAATACTGAAGTCTCCCACCAATCCCCATGACCAATTAGCACATTTTTTGATTATTTTTTTCTGCTGTTGACAGGGGGGAAATAGTGCATAATCACAACTAAAATCACTTTAGTCTGAGTGGAGGGCAATTTGACATTTTAATACCAAGTGTCATCTGTGGCTCCTTTAAGGCCTGACGAATGCTTCAGCACCAGACAGACGCCTACGCTTGGCCTCGCAGTTTACGGACCACACGTAAACATTATGCACAGTGTATGGTGGAGCTAAGCAGTAATTATATGTGAACATGTCTCAACTTTTGATGGGTTCACACCTCATCATTTCATGTTGTTCTGTTACAAAAATATGTTGCAAACTATTCAAAGTATTTCATTCAAACAAATAAACAAAATGAGTTATTACTTTTTGTATTTTGCATGTATAAAGAGCTGGCGAGTGAATCAGCTAGGTAACTGGCAGAAAAATCCATGAACAATAGTTCTGATGACTAAAGGATTAAGTTGTTTTTCCAAGCAAAAATGTTATAAGACCTTCTGTTTTTGATGGTCTTCTACAGTAAACTCAACATTTTTAGGCTTTGAACTTTGTTCAGACAAAATAAACATTAGCATGTGGACCTTTGATAAACATTTTTCATATGTTTCTGACACTTTGCAGAGAAAATAAGACAATTGTCTATAAAGAAAATAGTTTTAAGCAGCAAAACCAGATTACAGAACACAGGACCACTTAAATGACTTCACGTTATCTTAACATACTTTTGTTGTCATTGTGTTATGCAGTCACAGCAACCTTCCAGGTATAAAAATCTAGTATATGTGTAGTACACGCTGTACAATGTATGTCCAACCAGCATTATTATTATGACACTTTTCCACTTGAATGGAGCCACATTTAGACTTTATGTACTCACACTGACATTAACATTCACCAACAGCACTTCACCAGTATGAGATAAACAGACAATAATGGATCTCAAAGAAAGGTAAATTTGACAAAGTGAGTATACAGTCCAGATTCTATGGAGTTTTTCAATCTACCAAATGTGAATTTCTGCCAAAAATGGTACTCCAACATGGAGTAGCGTTGTTGTGCTTTACCACTCTGTATAAAGAGTTTAGGAAGTAACAGCGTTAAAACAACATCTGTGCAAAAGGCTGTGACAGCAGTGGCGTAATGTCTTGATAACATATTGAACAACCGACTAGTGGGGGTTTCAAAGACAGCTAGCGGCAATTAGCAGCTAACTCAAAGAGGAAGAATGGAAACTCAAAATGTCCATGAGCTCCTTAATCTCTGACAAGGTTAATAAATATATAACAGAGATAATAAGAAAGTGTTATTGCCATGTTATTCCATAATTATTGTCGAGAGAGAGCGTTTGAACTCATATGTTATTCAAAACACTAGAACACCAGTGCTGCTCAGTTACATATCACGCCAAGCATACCGCCAAAATAACTGCTTAACTTCGCTTAGTAGGTGCCAGCGTTACAAACGATCACATACACCATCACAGGCATCATTAATACGTGACAGAAAAAAGTGTGCAAGCTCCTCATCTCATGCAGTTATCAGTAACTGTTTTTATTGAAATGATACCCACCACCAACAAATCATCCTTAAGCCCCAAGTCACATCAACTGTAAGCTCAGCGGGTGTTCAGTCTTTAGGGATAAAACAGCAGTTGTTGCCTTCATGATAAAATTTAAGGACGTTCCTCTCAAATCTATAATAATGCTGGCCTCAGTTTTGTGCACATACATTCCTTCCCATGTGTGTAGCAACCATTTACCATTTTTCACACCACATTAAGCAATTACTATTATCCTTCCAAGAGAATAATGGAGGGACCGGGAACAGCAGGATACCATCATCACCAATTTACAGTCATGGATGAAATGAAACACCATCGTTATTTGAAGGGTCAAGGCGTTCTCACAGATTCTGGTGTTTTTTCTTTTGCCTAATTGCAATGAGCTGAGGCCTCTGCCCTCGAACAGGACCAGGGCTCCATTAATTGTGTTTTATCATTTTAAGAAGCAATTAAGCTTTTTAAAATATAATAGCAAAGCCATTATTAGCCATTAGCCATATTTGTTTTTTAAGAATTGTAGAGAAAAAGAAAAGAACAAGATGTGATCACACACTGTGAGTTTTCTAGCAACCTGAGCCACCAGGAATATGGCTTTCCTGAACAACTAATCACTGATCAGTTCTTTATTATAATTTGCATGTGGAGAGAAAAAAAACAAAATCACACAAATGTAAACTGCAAATTCTATTGTTTGATCATAATTTAATGAAGCTAATATGCAAGTTGAGATATACCTTGCTTACATTAATTTAAGGAATTTAACTGAGGTGGCTTCATTTCGCTAAATGTGCCTAATATATTGGCAACTGAATACAGGTTTCTCTTGTAAAATAAACAGGAAGGAGTTACCTGGTGATGCAATTAGACACTTGTGCCAACAACAACTGAAATGAAGACACAAAGTCTTTAAGACAATGAGTCTAATACAACCACTTCAGTACATTGCAAGATTACCTATAAAAGCCAAGCTGGGGGAATCTCACCAAACACATTCTTTGAAATGAGAAAACAAGAACTGCAAGAGCTTTTTAGAAAACATAGAAAGGAGTGCGTCAGAGCACTTTGACTAGTCTTCCTAATAAGGAGCACAAAAGAGAGCACAACAAGGAAACACTTCAAATGTTGTAGACGTATGCACATCCGCAGTGAATATGGTGCATCCACACTTTTAGCCTTATGCCATGCTATTTAGTGATGCTCTAAAGAGCTGAGGCAAAGAGGAGAAAGGGGGAGGTGAGAATGTTTATCTTGATCCATATTCTCACATTGATTAGTCCCTGGTGGAAGTGCGGCTCGCCAGAGACAATAATGACCCTGATCTGGGCACTCGGCATGTCTCTGTTTTGTTAAGTTCCCGCGTTATCGATCCAGTGGGGCTCTTGAGTGCTGCTTGGATTCACTCCCGGGCCTCGTCGCCTCGGCACACTGCAGTGACCAGGCACAAAGAAGGCTCAATTAGCACAGCTCTGCGTTGTCTGCTCCCCCACCTGCATGCGCCTTCAACATCACTCCATCAACCGCCAGGGAGAGGGAGGGAGAGAGACACAAGAAAACAGCAACAACAGGGAGGGAGAGAGAGAGTGAGAGACAGAGAGGGATGCAGAGGGAGGGAAAAACAGAAGAGACAAAGGTGGGGAGAAGGTAGCGGTTGATAGCGTTACACTAGGGACCCAGGAGCAGGACCGAGGTTTCACCTCAAATCAAGACGCTGTGGCAGTAGCTCAGCCTCACGTCAACACCGCTGCCTCTGCAGCAGAGCATGCATAACAACCTGGCTACAACGACGCACAGAGGGGAAGACAATTTCCCGCTCTGGCAATGAATGCGCACGACTGAGTATTGAACTGACTGAAGGAGGAGGAAGAGATTTCTCCAGACCTCAAATTAACCCCACCACACCACCACGGTAGGCAGTGTATTGTAAGTGTCTGCTGGTGGCTTTTGGTGATAACGACACAGTAAAACTGACGTGGTGGAATAATTCTCTGCTGATTCTGGCGAGGCAGTGTGAGGTCTCTGGGCAGCCATGACACCCTGTGATCCTAACTCAACCTGGCAGGTGCAGTTAATGCCGTAGCCAAGTCGTTGGCGGCTGATTGAGACGAGGTGGTAGAAAGACGGTGAGATGTTGAATTATAATCAAACCGACTGGACTGAGGCGGCTTCTGTAAAGGCTGCTTCGACCTCAGCGGGGGCACACGCATGCACACACAACATAAACCTCAATCTCTAACACCCAGGTTAAGGCCAATCCTCCCTATCTTTTCCACACAAATAATGAAAACACATGAACAGTCCTCAACCCCCGGCCCACCCCTGCCCCTGCCCCTCCTCTCCCCTGCAGCCTTGGCTTCACACTGAGCTGGGGCCAGAGATAAACCACTCAAGACGATGAGGATGATAATGGCAGACGCCGCAGCGCCTCAAAATTCAATCAGCACCGGGACGTCAATGCGGATGAGTGTAAAAGTGAAATATGCTCGCCGGCGTGTGTTAAAAGAGGGGCTCGCAGAAACAACAACGGGCGATGAAGAGGACGATGAGGGGAAAAAGCAAGAGAGGGAGAGGGAGAGAGAGAGGAAAAGAACAGGAAAGGGAGAGAAAAAAATGAAAATAATGTGTCTCTACTTCTCCGCTTCCCGGCACAATCCCACTGGCATTCTGAGCAGCCCTACTTTAACCACAGACTGTGAATAAATTACCCTTTTGAACTCGGGGTGATTGCAAATGTGCCCCGGTTTCTCCTGAGACATGTCTGGCACTCACCCTCAGCTCTATGCTCCCAGCCAGCCTTGTCACAGAACCACGTCCCCTCCCTCCCACCAACACACACAACCTCACGCACACACACACAGGCATGAACAACATCATAAAAACTTTTAATTCACCATAATTACGGGTGGGATTTTTTTTTTAAGTCGGCTACAAACTTGCCTTTTCCCTCCTGTCTCTCTATTTCTGTCTAGGAATTCTCAAGAATCTCCTCAAACTCTGAGATTTAAGAAATGTGTTAGAGATGAGAATGTATCCTGAAAAAAAAAAAAATGTAGCACTGGCACAAAAATCAGAGTCGAGATGGATCGGATAGAAGCAGGGCAGAGACGGATATAGAGGGAGACAGAGAAGGGAGACAGGAAGGGAGAGATCTCAGGGAGAGACAGTGGCAGTGGCTGGGTTGAGCTGCAGCCTGTGGGAGGAGGCTGATGTGTTTCAGAATGCTCATTATGACACATGGCCCATACATTAGTCTGACAATACACATAATTTATTAACTTACAGACCGGGAAGCAGGCCACTTTTCATAACCGCAGTCCTTTGGATGCAGCTCTGACAGGCTGCAAACATGATATATATAAATAAATACCACTGACACACGCACACATACACGCAAACAGCAGTTTACACTGCTTTAGCTGTCTGGATGCTTACTTTAAAAAAAAAAAAAAAGAAAATTACAAACACTTTGTGAAAACTGTGTGCACACCCAGGTCGGCCAGTTTTTCTTCTTGCCGTCATCAACACCTTGCACCTCACGAGCCTCCAAATAAATCCGACACCTCTGAACTACAGTCAGAGAAGTTACGTCTGTGATCATTTCAATATAAACACCACGCAGGGAAATAACTTTGATTATTTTATTACAGGCAAACTGGTGGGGAGGCAGACAAAACGAGGAAAAGACAGGAAAGAGGAGTGAGGAAAGAGCATGTTTCATCAGAGTGAAGGAGGCAGGGAGGACTTTGGGAGGCAGCCAAACATTCAGGGCTGATCTCCAGGTCTAAGAAAGAGAGGAGGGGGGGAAAAGTTTCAGCAGTGCAGTCAGCCTTAGCTGATGTGTTATATATTGCCTGTCACTTTATTCTGCGGGAATATTGGGGTGTTGCCAAGCTCAAACCTGGAAGGTATAGCAATCCATCACCTGCACTGTTACCGGCGCTGCTGGGTGGGGGTTGAAATCTCATCTTGAAACTTGTAGCCAATATTCTAGCCCACCAATGCCGTTTATAAAAGGTAGCTCTCCAAGGCCGCCATCACGGACAGACCAGTCATCAAGTCGTCCACACGCCACTGCCCCCACCGTCCTGCATCACAACACAACGCAAACCAACTCTCTGCGAAAAAACTCAAAGCCTGAATATTAGCTGCGTGAGAATCATCAATAACAATAATTCTACGGACGATAAGAAAATATATGTAAGATGACAATCGTGCAATATTCATGTGCTGTGATGAAATCATCTTTCTGCTGTGTGGCCTGGTTGCTTCAGCATGCAGGTGATGAATTTTATTGGCCAGTTATTATTGAAATTTTAGAGGTTCAGTACAGTGGTTTAACAAAACCAATCCACACGCTGGACCTCATGATTGATAAAAAAACATCTTTAATCTGATTAGCTGTAAGATTACGAAGAAGTTAACATTGTCATAGTTTACGGACTTTGCTTGTTGGGACAAACTCTGGCACATTTACATTAATTTACATTTAAGCAAAGTACAAATTTTGCAGTCGAAATTTATGTGGAGAATTCTATTTTATAATTTTCTGACCACAAATCATAAGGTGGAGTTTTCGGCTTTTAAATCTTCTACATGATTTGACAACTTTGGAGCTAAAACAGACCCTACAGAAACCAGGTTGTGGCACAAAACTGGCCGATGTCCATGCAAAGATATAGATATTATTTCTTGACTGATCTTTGTCCCAATCCTACAAAGTGTCACTCTCACAGCCAAAAGTTCTTCAGCACCGTGCTCTAGCATAGTAAGTGTTCAGTTTCTCCACATTTCCCTCAGATTATTACATTCAGAATTTTTAACAGCATTATGAAACACAGAAATATAAATTTTTCAGTGAAACATATACTTAGAAGTGTAAATCAAATCCTCTCAAACTGTTGCAGTCATTCTGTCTGTGACTGTTCTTTTCAGTATTCTGACATATTGACAGCCTTAAATGTGCTCAATTTTTCACAATTTTGCCAAATATTCATGTTACTTTATTTCTGGGTACTATCTCCCCATCACAACAGAAATACGAAGTCACTGGGCAGCCAACAGCACAATGAAATGAGGAGTCCTGTGGCGTGTAAGTACACAAAGGTCACATATCCACTCTCATTCAATACCATTCATTTTTTCACAGGTGCCATAAAAGCTGGACTCAAATAAATCAAAGCTGTGATGCTCCAGTTAACCTTATCTACAACTGAGAATAATCCAATTTATGACGATTTTAAATAAAAAGTCAAGGTCTATTGCTTATTTATTGTCAGTCAGTTCAAATAATTAAATCCTAATTTTACTGCCTTTAGAATCAATTTGAGACATAACCTTTAATCTACAAGGTTTATACTAAAAAATTTGGTATATTGTCAATCTTTGCAGGCATTTAGTTGCAATTTAAAGCTCATTTTGAATAAACACTTAAAGTCGGAGATATTGACAAATTAAGTGGGTTAAATGATTTCTCTACACCTATTTTTCCTCTACTTGAATTTAATAATCATTCCACTTGAATATGCTCATGACACTTAATGCGCACAGACAAAGAACCCAAGTACACCAGTGTTTTGATAGCATTCCAATACTGAAATACAGCTGCAATCTTTTAATTCAAGGTCCAGCATTGCACCCGCCATCCATTCGAGCAAATCAAGCTAAGTGTATTGCGGATGTTTGTGAGTAATGAGGAATTTGGGAGTTTTTTGCTGACTAGGCGTGTATGAAATGGAGGTGGGGTGGGGGTGGGGGGTGTATGATGGTGTGCTTAAGAGCTGTGCCTGCGAGAGGCGGGATGGTCACAGGGGGGAGATTAGGCTGAGGGGCAGCGAAGGAAAACCAAATCCATCTCCATCTCAGAAACATCCTAAAGCAGATTACTTACTTCAGTGGGAGAGGAGGAGAGGGTGGAAAGAGAGAGAGAGAGAGAGAGGAGCAGAGGAGCATGAGCGGGATGAGGGAGCAGAGGAAGAGAGAGAGAGAGCAATTAGCATAGATGCAATTCTGGCACAGTCCTCTGACTTGATATTTGACCTTCTGCAAGAATCTTGCCAAATATCGCCTGAGAAGCGCAGACGGACCATATGGCAAAGTGCTGCTGGAGGCTGAGTGCAGTGCGACTCCAAGCCTCCGTATGCTAATGGGGGGGAATGTAATCACAGTGCAGCATTCCTGTAGGACGTATACTCTACGAGCCCTCCATAGGAGTGGGTTTGCAGTGAGACAGGCCAAGCCTCAGTGGCTTCAGAAAATACACTTTTTATCAAACAAGCAGGGAGCAACTGAGTGGATAGGGAAATCGCATGGGCTGAGTATAACTGGGGCAACACTGCAATATGTCACTTTATGAGGAAGTCAGTATACTGTATGCAGATGGAAATGGAAACACAAACAGTCAAATGTTTGAAAAAGGGTAAATCCACACTGAATCCCATATTGAGGAAAGCGGCTGCACTGAAAAGCTACTGCTCTTCCCTGCACATGTGATGTCACAGCAAATATTTCCCATTAGCTACTGACAAAAAAAACCAAAAAACAAAACACCTGCTGAGCTAGTGACACTACTGATTGGGGCGTGGCCTAAGTCACAAAGTTTTACCTTTTGTCTTCGGCGAAATCAACATAAATTTAACAAATCTTTATAAATCTTGGGATAACCAGCTTTACCTGAAAATTAAAAGGTAAAATTATATTAAATAATCTGATAAACCCATAGTGTAAAATACATTTTACATAATATTTTAGAAATAGAGATGAAGATCCTGTGCAAGAGCCTGGCTTATTTGCTATTGCACACTTAAGAAAATCTTTGTGATGAATGTATATTGCACATATGTTTAACATTGAGTTTCACACTGAGATGTCTTTGACTAAGCGGGTGTATCAGTATCCAGAGATAGCATAAATGTATGCGAAGCCACAACTAGGTTTTAATGATGCATGAAGCATGCACATTTCCTGTAACTCTTTATTGTCAGAGGAATTGTAGTTGTGGATTTGTAGTGACAAACACTGTACATTAATAAACACTTATATCTGCTTGCTATGCTACTGACAATAGGCTGCTATAGCAATCCTTACTTTTTCAGCTATTTTAACTGGGTTAACACTAGCTAACTAGATGCTAGCAAGCTAGTGAGCAGTTAAATTTCAAGGGCAGAGCATTTTTGTGGCAGACACAGACTGTTCCAGGTCAACACTGACAGCTTATGATGTGATGAATGATAGTTTGACATGTTGGGATTTAGAATGATAGGCACAGCAAAGAATGTTTCAATAAACAAAAATCATATTTTTGAATAATTTACATGATTCTTACAAAATCATATTTCTATTTTTTTTAATTTCATTATCATTACGATATGCATAAGCAGGTCCCTGATGGCCTTTAGTGTCTCTGACTCTGAAAACCTTGGTCATAAACCATTTTCCAAATGTACATTACAGTGCTTATAAATGCTAAAGAGAGGGACTCAAAATACAATGTTTCCAATATGAGAAGATAACAAAGAAACCTCAAAATCAAACTGCCTGCAAACCATTCATTGCCAGTTTAAATGCTTGTTCCATCTTTCCCGTGTTTCACGTGTTTCTCCTTCAATCTCCACTCCTGCCAACACCTTCAGCTTCACTGCTGTAACACTAAAACACGAGTTAGCTCCCCGGCTTTAACTACGTAGCCTAAAGCTAAAAAAAGGGGATTAAGTCCACAAAACCCTGGCCTCCAACCATCTAACATAACCTCCTCCACACGACTCCTGAACTGATTAAAAATATCACACACACAAAAAAAACAATGGGAACTACCAAAATTCAGCAATTATGTTTTATTCAAAATCTATTTCACAAATCATATTAGGAAGCTCAAAACAAGGAGCAGTGGCGGAAACAAGATCTTTCAGATATCCTTTTAGTGTTTCACATTTAACTAACTCAGTCAATAGATCTATCCGGCCCTAAAACACAAAATAAAAACCTTAAAAAATCTCACTGCACCAGTTCAGTGAGAGATATCTGGGCTAAAAAGGGAGTGACTTTCAGCAGCTGATACAGCACTCAGACGCCATGCCTCTTCCATTTATCATGCATGGAAAATCCCTGCCCACACAGACGGAGGCTGAGCCGACCCTTGTAGGAAGAAACCGAGGCAGCACAAATGGGTCAGAGGGCGCAGTCTGCAGCTAGGATCACCTACCTGCTACTAAGTACAACAGTGCCGGTCTCCATTTCAATTAGCTTTACCTAAGTATCCTTGTCCAAGAGAGGCACTTTTACACAAGGCTGCTACAAAGCTAACTCTCCTTTGGGAGAAAGCCCTACAAGGGAGGCAGCAGAGGGGCTTTCAGGTGCTGCTGAGATTTTAGGAAAACAAAACAAAGGCATGTGGCGCCGAGGTCAATTGAGCCCCAAGATGAGAAATCAGAGAGCGGTGTGAGCAGGGAGAAGGGCAGGCGCTGTAGGATGGGAGTGGGGGAGGAGAGGGAAGATGAACAGGACACGCATTTGAGTGTGTAGATACCTGAGGGATCTGGTATGGAAATCCCCAATTTCTCAGCCAAGTTGCAGCCTTTTGAACAGCGGAAGACGTCAGCAAGCACGGCGAGAAGCCATGTGGGTGTAACGAAGCGAGGGCTAAGCGAGGCAACATGCTGCCAGTTCTCTGAAATGTTAAATTGAAATGCAAAGTAGGAGCAGGCCTTCTTGTTTTGAGCAGATTTCTCAGCATCTGTGTGGGAGCCCTTAAACTCAGAAGGTCTATATGCAGAGCTCTGCATATTTACTGTAAATCAACATAATATTTAGGTTAGGCTCAGAAAATGCACACAGTCTTGAGCCAAATCTCTGCGTATTAAATTTAGGGAGTAACAAAAACTTTAAGATTCTGAACAGGCAATTAGCACCTGCAGTGCTGCTTTTACCTTCATGCCTCTCATTAGACAATACGTATGAGCTGAAGATGCTACAAGTGATTAAAGGTTAAGGATTTAAGGTGAATTAAGTAACATTATCAGCATTTTCTCTCCATAGACAATGTTTGATATCTCACATTTCTATAACCTGAATGGACATAAAACTTTTAAATTCTTCCTCATTTCCATCATTCATTTCCACCCATGAGCAAGGACCCTTAACCTCAGCTGCTCCAGTGAAGCTCCTCGGTGGCCAGCAGGTCAGACTGTGGTGTGTTGTTCAGTAGCCTTCAAGTGTGAATGTGTATTCATGTGTGTGTTTTACATCAGAAGAGAGTGAGGCTCTCAGTAAAATTTCCCTAAATATATATAGAGAAAATATCTTGTTCTTTGATAATACACTTTAAGGTGCAATATTGAGTCCTTTGGTGCATTTTAGTGAAACACATTATACTTCTTTTATGTGATCTTCTAATGGCACGGGGAAGTTAAAATTACACTGTTGCAGAAGCTGATTTTATACTCTGTAGTTTACTTGGTGGCCCTATGTTTTTCTGTGTTTGTTAGGACCAATTGTCTTGATTTTACTAAAGCTCTGAATTTGCCCCTTTTACGGTGGCTGACAAGTGCAAACGCGCTGCATATACAGACAGGCGCTGCAAATACAAAAAAGGCACTGCATATAAGAAAACAGATGCAAAAGGAAAACG
>JAPZDY010000020.1:1447266-1463534 GCA_029783645.1 Ctenochaetus hawaiiensis
GGTTAGAGAGTGCATTCATGTGTGTGAGTGTGGATCTTTGTGTGTGTGTGTGTGTGTGTGTGTGTAAGAGTGAGAGACAGAGTGTGTATGTTACTGTTCACATGTGACTTTGCAGGCATGGGCTGTAAATTCTCCCTCTAAATTCGCTTCAGCGTGCGATTCGTCACACATCTCAATCAAATCCCACCAAACTGCGAACGACCATTAGCGCCATCGCCGAGGTGAAAAAAGGAGCGCTCCCTGTAAGTAAAAAAAAAAAGTTTTTCAAAGCAAGAGCACAACTTTGCACCTCTAAGATGCCTTTAAACTGAAACCCATTTCCGCAGCAGGAGGTGCACCTGTAATTACAGATGCAGAGTCAAAAATAACAATTACTGCTGGCGAGAAGTCCATAATATGAATTACTGAACTCAGAGAAGGAGCTTTTAAAAGCAAGTGTGGATTTGTTTGGGGGGTTTTCACACCCTTGGTAATTCTAACCGTCTTTGCAAATGGATGTTTTCCAAAAGTGCGTCTACCCATGCATTATGAATGTGAGGCCTGCTTCCTGGACACCTGTTTGAGACACCTGTATATGGAGGTGACATTAAATGAGCTTCCGATGGCAACTTCAGCGGTTTACAAGTCCAACCTATAACCCATAACCTATCAGTGAGCCCTTTATTTTAACCCTTAAATGCTGATTTTCTGCATGGGCTTGTTCAAGCACTCAATTCAAATGACAGTGCAAGATACTAAATATTCAAACCCACGACACCCTCATTTTTATGGCTGCACCAAATCAAAATGATCTCCTTCTTATTAAGTCTTTTTGTTATTAATTTAGGTTGTAAAAGTCTGATTTTCTTTGAAAATTTGAAATATAGTGAGTTTTGTTCTTAATGTAAACCACCTTGTTTCAGGCAGTTTTTTTTTTAAATTATTCTAGTGCTCTGACCTGTCTAATTATTTCCTATGTGATGACACAGATAATGGTTTGTAGAAAATTCTTCAAACAAGTTGATTTATACTAGAAACACATTAAATGGTCTCACTGTACTGGCAGATTTTGTCACTTCTTTTAAAGTGAACCATTCTCAGAACGTGTCATGATGGAGATATTTTTGCTGCATATTAACATTTTCCCCACATATTTATCCAACAGTGAACTTTTGGATAATTAGGAACCTTAACAAATAAAGCTATGTAGGTTAAATCAGTGATGTTTGCACAACTTGTGTCTGTTATAATTTTTGGTGTTACATAAAACAGACTTAATCTGGTCTTTTGAATTGGATTTTGGATTATTTGATGCTTGGGACTCCTGTCCTACTAAAACTGCAAGTAGGGGTATTAGTTGTAGGTGGCATACCATCAAACAGGATTGAATGAACAGAAAACCTTCATGTCCTACTAGATTGTAGAGTACATGAGACATAAATGATGAGAATCATATGAATAAATAATATGTTATGTCACAGTGAGCTCGCCAACACATACTCAGTCAGGAACAAGCTTCAACATTTGCATCCAGGTACAACCTCACTCTACTCTGAATCCTGCCATAGTTTCTGTGAAAAGGGGCAGGCACAGACAAAAGTGAAATTTACGTTGTACCAAAAAAACAAATCTACTGTACACGAACAGTATTATCTGCAAAAAAGGAACGTTTTCATAAAATCAATCAAGGATTCAATCAAGGATTCAAACAAGAATCAGACAAACTGGTGGCACGAGTCATAATGAACAAAGGAATCCATACATGGTGTTTTTCCATGAGTAGATTAGGTAATATTTTATAATTAACCTCCTTTTCCTCTCTGTGTAATGACTTAATTAATGAGCAAATCATCTGGCCCTCAGGTTGCATTTGTTGGTGACTCATCCATACAGGCTCATGTTAAGTCTGTGAGCAAGTTCAAACTCTCAGGCTAAAGAGAACCATGTTTGCAATTTAACATTTATAGTCTGCCTCTGCCCTTGATAAGCAAATGTCAGAAATAAATCAATTAAAAAAGCACCTTTAAAAAAACACCACAGCCCTCTGATTGCCATTTGCCACTTGCCAGTTCAGCCAGTGCCTCCAATGTTTTTCTCTCTCTTAAGTGACAATGTTTTATGTGCCTCTGCACCCTTCTTGATATATACTATACCCTGGATTGATCCATAACTGACCATAATGACATATAATACGAAATGATTTCATCTCTGTATATGCACAATCAATTCATACAGGATCAGTGGGAGAGGATTAATCTGGGTGCTTGACTCCTCTCCTCACACAAAACTTGGGGGATGTTTTGAGAAACACTATCAGCAGCCCTGCCATCACTCTCACCATCTCTTGGTGGTCGGAGGTTGAGGCTTTGTGGGATATTGATTCCCCCATCCAGAGACGGTTTCCATAATTGGTTAAAATGACCGGGTGCAGAGAGGGATGGCTCTCTGCTGAAAACCATTTCCCAGCCCTGCCTGGAGCTGAGCCAAGCTCGGGGTTGTTCGGATGCTTTCCAGCCCCAGCCTGACTGGCAGCAATTAGGGGTGTCTGAGCCAAGCTCAGCTTGCGCTCCACACAAACACCCCTAATTACTGCCAATTAGGCTAGGCGGGTAGGCAGATTTGAGAAGCCGGGGGGATGTTCAGGCATGGGTGGGCATGGAAACAATTTTCAAGGGCTTACAACGTGACTGGATGAAAAGGTTAATGCTTTGGAGTGCAGGGGGATAATAACAAAAGAAAGGGGAAGCAGAGCCCCGGTTCTCACCTCCAGCGACGAGCCTGGCTTCTTCTTCAGCTCCTCGCATTTCCTAAATTTGCAGATCTGGTGGCCCGTTTTGCGGTTCCGACAACTGCTGCAGACACCACAGTTGATTAGCCGCCTGCAGGGTGCACAGACCCCACACCTTTTCCTTTTCTTCTTCGCTGGGTTTCCACTGGATACCGAGGAATTATTCTGTGGGCAGTCTGCCAGATTGGCAATTTGAAACGCACTGTCTGTAACGGCTGCTGAGGCTGCGGGGGAGTGAAGGGCTGTCATGACGATGACCCCGGGAGGTAATGAGATGCCCCCTAAAGCCGGGATAGCGGAAAAAGTTCCAACGCGTTCTGGGAGATTCATTATCTCTGCTTCAGCAGCGCCGCATTTCAGCTTGTTCATGCATTCTCCTGCTAAAGGTCTGCAGTGTTCGGGGGATAAGGTAGAGAGGAAATTATTATTTGCCATTTGCAGCGTCTCTGGCGGCACGCCAGGCTTCCCCGGCCTCTGGGAGTCATTTCTATGCATGCTGGTCCTATTAGGGTTTATTGCCGCTGATTTCCTTCCCCAGAGCATGGCGTTATCGCAGTTCCAAGGGGACATGCCAATTCTAGCACTGGGAAAAATGGGCGTTGTGATGCGGGCAATCTTTGCAGTCTGTGGAAATGCCCCATTGGTTTTATAAAAGTTTGCAAAAGACCTGTACCTTTCCATTTCTGCGTTATAATCCAAAAGCTGGCTTAATCCACCATCCTGAAGATTATCCTTTTGTAACAGAGACACGTCTGCGTTCTGTCCGTTCTCAATGCAAAGCGCATTGTTTATGTTAGACATGGCTGAGGAATGGCTGTCAATGTTTCAGAGAAGAGAGTGAGGTTACAGTGGCCTTTGTCGAGCTGAAGCTGGTTACCAACAGTGTGTTACCATCCTGGTTTATCCTCTCCAGTGCTAAAAGCAAAACACAACAAAAAACAAAAGAAAAACAACAGTTACACATAAAAGAGGCAAATGTTTTCATTCTAATCAGATTTCATTCCTCGGCCTCAACTTTTCTCTGAAGATAACAGCTCAACATTTGAAAAAATCCTCTGGCACATTGTTTACGCTTTGCGTTTTATACTGGAACTATCACAAAAAGTCTGAACTGATCTGGTGACAGTAACCTGATAGCTGTGACAGACCATCATGTCATTATTATAATGGGGAAAAGAATTAGCATGCTTCAAAAAGATGCCACACTTTCAACATTCTTTAGATGTCTTGTCATATTTTTAAAGAAAGTCCAATCAGATACATCACAGAATGAATAAATACATTTTAATACACAAGGGTACACTTCTTCAAAACACTGAAATTTAATATTCAGTCAAAAAGAAAAAAAAAGAGTATATTGAAAAGTTAGAGGGGAGCTTCACCAGAATTCAGATTTTGACAGCTACAAACACAAGGATTTTTTCTTTACCTAAGGCCTGCAATATAAGCTCTTAAAAATAATCTGCTTTGGGTGCCAGCAGCAACATAGTTAAATATTTTCAGTCTTTTTCATCTTATCCAAATAGTGGAGGTGGTCCATCCATGTAAACACGACCCTGGCCAGCCTCTTAAGAGCACCTGGTATTCATTCATGGCCAGCTCTATTACATTTACTCAATAACAGCACAGATAGCCACTGGTGGATTTACATCCAGATCGTGGACCAGACCAACTACAGTGTCAGCTGCCTCAGGATGGGATGTGCGTCTACGTGTGTGTATGTGTTTGTGTGTGTTGGTTTGGGTGTGGGGGGGTGTGGGGGTTGCTCCATTTCCTCCCTCTCTCTCCACCAGTCTGTCTGGATTTGGTTTCCACAGATAAAAGCCCATTAGACACATCTCCCCCTACTTCCATTACCTTTTTCTGGGCTTTCTCTCTTAATTGCCAAAGCTGATCCATTGCTGGAACACTAAAGCATTTCAAATCACTTCCATAGCAGCTGTCTCGAAAAAAAAAATGAATTATAAATATGCACACATGGAACTGGAGAGATCGCACTGGGTGGCATTATTCAAGTTCCCTGAACGCTGAAGTGCATCTCCTACTAAACATGTAGCAGGAAAATATTTGCCTTTTAACTAAAAGAGCCAAATTATTCAGACAATACACTCTCATTTTTTTGTCCCGGTGCCTACAGGCTATAGTCTTAAAGTCACTACATACTTTCTGACATGCACTAAAATATCTGCATTATTTCTTTTAACTATTGCTCTTTAATTTTCTTTTCATTTTGACGGCACATATGTAACAGCAAGAGTACTATCCCCCATCCAACCGAGGTATGTAGGTTCAATGTCGATGTGGCATCCAAAACAACCCGCAGCCACCAGTAAACAAAACCTCCTTGGCTTAATGATCAGCCCTCCTCAGGGTCATTATTACTTAATCAATTCACCCCTGGAGCGAGATACGCAGCCCAAAGGCAATCAAGTCACGGACATTGATTTTCAGCCTGTAAACAAAGTTTAGAGAGACAGAAATGTTCAATACTTGGAGCTGGTGAAAGACACAGAGAGAGGCGGGAGAGAGAAAACAGCGAGGGTGAGAGGGAGAGAGAGAAAGGTGGAGAGTGCGAGAAGGAGATTGAAGCGAGAAAAGTAAAAAAGCCACGTCCGATGACGAGCCATCGTACCGCTGCTGCACCACGGTGCCATTAATTACACTCCGTCCGGTCCGTGGCAGACATTCAGATCAAAGGTCATGCATAGATAATCCGGCGAGGAGCGCGGTGCCACAGTGCAAATAAAATCCCATAAAAATTAATTTGACATTGCCTGGCTCACTTGGCAGCTAGACAGACACAAATCGGAACAGGGGAAGGGGAAAAAAAACGCATGCAACTGGACGGCAAAATATGGACGAACACACACATACACACACACATATATATACACACACACACACACTCACAGAGCGAGAGAGTGAGCATCACCTACCAGGTTCCTGTTGAGAAGAGCTCCCACGATGCTACCAGCCCGCGACCGTGTAACGGCACATTACTGCGAAGCGATACGTGTGGAGAAAATAATGCAAAGATGCGAGAAGACGCACAGACATAGGCTGTCGGAGGAGAGCAGGGCGAGTAGTGTGTGTGTGTGTGTGTTTGTGTATGTATGTGTGTGTGTGTGCATGTGTGTGCGCGTGTGTATGTGTGTATGTGTGTGTGTGTGTTTGGAGCGCTCAAAACAAAAGGACCATTTTTATCGACTTTCTTGTCACGTTAGAAAGAGGTCGGAAAGTGCATGAATAAGCCAAAAGGTTTCGTGGAAAAAAAAAAAGGCTGGGGGAGAAATCGCAGAGGGGGTTAAGGTGTTTCCTCTCCTCTTGATCCGGGGGCTGTATTGTGCGTCTGCCTGGTCTCTGCTCAGTCCGTGTCTCCTGTCGCTGTGTGTGGCTGATTGGTGCTGAGGTGAGGAAGCAGGGATGTGGACACCTACTGATCATTGGCTGGAAATTACTATAGAAACACTCGGGAGGTGGGAGGGATGGATGGCTCAGGGCGCCCTACAGGGAGAAAAATATCTGCTGGAAATATCTGCGACTTGCAACCTCATGGTGGCCTCTTTTTCTCGCTCTTTCATTTTTTTTAAAAGGAGAGGAAGAAATGGTTGCTATTTGTCAGATATGTCTTTTAATGAGGATTGTGGAAAGTTGTCAAATTAATTTGAATGGAGCTAAGCTGTGAGATAAAATGCCTCCGCCGGGTTGTTTTTCCCCTCTCTCTCTCTCTCTCTCTCTCTCTCTCTCTCTCTCTCCGTCCAACGACAGCCATAATTACTAAGACCTCCGGGATTCATCACCATTAGGCTATAAATCCCGCCTGCTGGCCACCCATGCCTACAGCTCCCACAGGCTGACAACACGCGGGCACGGATGGCACATTTATTCCACGACCTCGCCCCCCGCCCCCCCCATGTGTGACACTTTACGTTCATTCATGTTGAAGCCTATAAGCTTTGAGTTAAAATAGTTATGACTCCAATCAGCGTCCCGGATTATATTTTTTTCCCACATCAGCATTTATCTTTAAAGCCTCAGAGAGTAGTTAAGCAAAAAGTTAACACGCGACCAAATCCTTAACTCCACACTGAGGCGAAATACTAATTAATCAGCCTTATAAGTTTTGGTGGCCCTAAACCATTTTTTACGGGGACCTTAACAGAAATATCCGTGTTATTAGGCTTTTTTTCCACTTCAAAACGTTATTTAGTAAACACAACAGGAGAATTTAAAAAAATATTATGAGGTTATGAACAACTGAGACGCCCATCACATTTTGTTTTACATTTGGACAGCCCACTGGTTCCACTTGATAATTAGACACCCTAAACTCTTGTAATTCCTAAATAATGCTTTATTAATGGTTAATAATTTATTAATGAAGGCTGGATTTTGTGTGGCCAAGTTGTGAAAACTCACTATGTATGGATTTTGGTCCAGACTGAATTCCCATTTCTAAAAACACATAAGCTGTTCGACATTGTTGAAAAGATATTTTCACAAGCCAACAACCTAAAAGTTGTTAGTTGTTAATAATAATTGTTTATTACTGATCAATAAAAGCATTAGCAACTCTTTTACTAACCATTAACAAAGCCTGTAGTTCTATCTTATAAACTATTCATTCAGTATATACTTCACTAGCAATGTTTTCTATTGTTGATTAATTTGCTGATTATTTTTTGATAAACTGTCCTGGAGTTAAAAATTCAGGGGGAAAAAACAAGTTCCCAAAACTCAAAATTAAGCATGAACTACTGTTGAATTACTTTTTATGTCTGACCAAGTGTACAAAACACAACAGTAAGACATTTTATATCACTGCAGAACAAGAAAACTATAGCATATATTAAGTTTAGGGGCTGGAACCAAAACTGCACCTGTGATTTTTGGTTCTGTTTAAAAATCCATTTTTTGAAATTGTCGGAAATTAATGTCAAATTAATTAACCAATCCATAAATCACTTAATCATTTCAGCGCTATGTGACATATGACTTAAAATGATATCATGTCACAGAGGAATAGACAATCCCTGCATGACTTCTGTTTCAGACAGGTTTAGATGTGAGTAAACAAACTGACAGCTACACTGACACATTTCCAAGTCGTACAGCCCCTCCAGATGAGCTATGTGACACAGGCCTATAGGCTGCTAAAGGCTACACTTTAATGAATTTATTGAGAGCTGGCAATAGGTAGGACAGAGATGGAGCAAGGACTTCTATGTTAAACATTTTGTAATTATTTCCATGTATTGACATTGGCCTGACTTTGTTCAGAAGCAACATCAGGTCCTTTACAAACTGACTGTTTAGATCCTTTTACAGGATTTCAAAAAAGCACACACACACATAATGAATGATGAGACTCGCTGATTCATTACTGACTTTAATGTGCAAATCAGATCTAATGATGCAGGTTCTAGTTTTTTTTTTTAGTGACTTGGTTGACTCGCAGCAGCACCTGCAGGACAACCTGTTCACACCCAAAAATGAGCTGACTCCTAAAATTTTTTTTATTCAGCAGCTGACGAGTCATCACTCTTTTCTTCTCAATCATTGCAGCCGTGGTGACATACAATAAGGTAGGCTTGGAAAGACCTTTTCAGGACGCTAACAAATATTTGGGACTACATTTCCAGAGCAGCAGTGGTGCAAGTGAACAGAAACTGGTAAGTGTGTCGGCAGTAGTGCGTGTTAAAGTCCCGAATTTGGTTTGGGTTTTAGGTTTGGAGTCATGAAGACTCAGATAAACAGTTGTGTCTGTCAACACATCCAGCATGTCACTGTTTCCCTCTGAGCTGTGATTAATCCTATCTTGGGTGCAAAGACGTCATTCAAGAATTAAAAACACACTGACTACTGAATTTGCCGTAAATCTCATGATAACAACTTTAATAACTGGCTGACTTTTTAAGTGTTTTTGCCTTAACACATTCTCACATCTATTTTGTCACCTACCAAAGCATGGCCTGGACCCTGTTGGCATCACTTTTAATTGTGCTAGGTACCCCTGTAGCATTTGTATGCAACACACAAAGCCTTCCAACAAGAGAGCCTTTCTAACACGTTTCACTTTGATGAAACAGTTGTTTTTTTAATTAAGCATCACAACTACTTATTTCGTTTAAGAAATTATTGGATCATTAGCTTTCATTTTTACTAGCACTTGAACCATGGTGTCCTGGCTGAAAGTGCTATGCACCACTTTACCTCGACCTCCACCCCTCTCAGAATTTTTTTGCTCTTTCTTCTTCGAGTGGAGACGTTGCTATGAGCATCCAATATTGGTTTACATTGCAGTTATTTGGAAGCCTGGTGCCTCTCAAAATAATGTTATAGGGGCACCCCCATGCTTTAAAAAGTGAAGTCTAGCTCTCAAAAAACTGCACCCTGCAACAAATCAGGAGTGAGAGTTAGGGTTGGTTTGGGGTGAGTAAATACTTTGGTCAGATGGAATTTGTTTTTGTTTTCAGATGCAGATAGGAAATGAGAGAAAACATTTTAGTGTATCTTTCGATAATCATTCTCTGCAGAGACTGACTTTAAACCACGAACACATGGGTATAAACTTAATTAAAAAATTTTAACTAATTTTTCTGAGTAATTGCAGATCTTGTGTGCATAAAATCAAACATAGTTTCTCTATTTAACTCTGAATGAGACAGATAGCTATTTAATGTGACCTGTCCAACTTTAACCCCCACCAGCTGTTACCTTAGATTTCTGCACTTTTTCTGCTCATAAACTCTTACTTTGGAAAGCATGTCTTTTTTAAATGTCTTTGGTTCTTAAAAAGAAAAAAATGTATATCTTTGATCCCATGTTTTGTCAAGTTCACTTGAACAGTTTTCTCCTGTTTTTGTTTGATCATTTTCTTGTGACCCTTTCTCACTACAAAAAAAGCACACATCCCTTTGACACTAAAAGCACATTTAACTATTATTTTTTGCAAGAAGGAGTCTAAGAACAAATTTGTCTTGAGTTTTTAAAAATTAATCACAACTTTTGTTCTCGTCTCCATTGAAAGTTACAGTGAAAAAAGGGAGCCATCTTCAGCATGTTATTTCCTTCAGTTTCAGACCCGCGCATCTGTCATTGTGGAAGCTCCTCTCCCTGAAAATCATTCCATCTTCCGGGCGATAATAGCCCCCAGGGGAAATCTGCCTAGGTGGTCCTAACCTCTGTCTGCACAGCCTGTGCACAGTATGTGAGACTCTAGCAGTGGGAGGCATGAACCTTCATGGCAGGCCTTTGTTCCTGTCTGCGTGCTCCGACGTCTCCCCCCTCGCGATGCAACCCCCCTCTTCCGTTTCTCTGGGCTTTCAACTGAACTCAGAGGAGTAATTAATAACCATGACCCCAGATTTAAACGTAGCCCGTATTTAGTCGATAGAAATAGAATCACAGAGGAGTGAAGTCATAAGACATGGGTGTTTGAGGGCTGATGGTGTGAATCCATTGATTCATCTGTCTCAATTTGATCCGAGCGCTGTGCTCATAACTGTCAGGAGAGAGACAGTGAAGATACAAGGAGCACTGATACCAGCCTGTCTGCTCTTCTCTAAGTGCAGCTACAAAATTAACAGCTCGTTTGAGCCAATAAAAACAAGAGGAGGAAAATATTAAGCTTTGGTGTATGAGGTGAAAATGCTGGGATTTGCTGGCATTCCTACATCTCTATCCCCACTTGCTGTATATTTTCTTTTTGGAAAGAGTTTGGAGGTCACAAATACTTGCAGGAGTTGTGAATCTTTGTATGCAAGCAAAGGAAACCAAAACAGAGTCACGGCTGTTTCTCAGTGAGATTATGAAAAAAAAAAAAAATCTGACCAGGAAAAAGGGAGGAGCATGAGTGTGTCTCCTGGAGGTGTTTCTGATGGGCTCACACAGACTGTTGAGGTAAACAGCATTCCTCTGAGGCCTTTAAAGCTTGAAGAGGAAGACATAGACAGAAAGCGAGTGAGGAGAGACTGAGAGGAGAAACTTGGGAAAATAAACAGTATGAGATTATGTGTTTGGCAGTGATGTGCCACAGTGCAGCAGCAACCTTGGCAGTATTTATTTAGAAACCTGCCTCATTTCCTCCTGCAGGCTATAATGCATGGCGCCCTCACCTCACACACATTAGCCTTTTGCTGTGATATGATGTGTATCACCCGGTTTTACGCTGCTTTCCCTCAGATACAGTCAAGCGATCCCTCCTCCCTTCGCCATCGCCTGCTAATTGGAGTGTATAGAGCACCCTTAATTATCCAGTTAGTAGCTTTGCTGAAAGAAAGCCGGCTCCTGGCACACAGTCTGGTACAGACGACAGCACCTACACACAATCATTTCCACAGAAAAACCTTGAGCTAACGTGGATGGAAAAACTCTGTCTGAATGTAGGCTAAGATAGAAAGTTAGCAGTCATATTCTGTACGTGTATCTGCTTTTAAGACTTTCTTCAGACAGAAGGAATGACACTGGAGATTTCCAGTGATATTCCTGGTTCTTTCTCTTTTTGTATTTTAGCACATCATGCACCAACCAGTATGAGATTTGCCTTCCCTCAATACTCCATCATTCTGCATTAGTTTGATGAATAAATGGCCTTTTTAGGGGCATTTTCTTCAAGCCTGCATCATACAAACTCAGCAAACTCGAGCAGCCTCAGCAATAACACAGCAAATCATCATTCACTCATTTTCTCGTGTTTATCTCATTTATCAGTTGCAGATACAGAACAAGCAATGGTGGAAGTATCTAACTCCTTTTCTATAGTAAAAGTAGCAATATCACAGTTTAATATACTAAAATACCAATAAAAGGGCTGTCAGACTTCCAAAACCAAACTTGAGTAAAACTGAGTAAAAAAAAATATAAATATTAAAATATACTTTGTAAATTTGTAAATATAATTTTTTACTTTAAAGCCTTGATTATTGTAGCACTGAGCATTTGATCATGTTTGTCTCTTGTCTGTGTTGCATCTAAGTGTTTCACAAGGGTTGCTCTGTTTGCTACAAACCAAATTTACTTATGGATAGGCTACCCATAAAACAACCTGAGTCAGATTTTTACGATAATTTTAATTTGTTAACACTGTTGTTTAAAGCATGAACATATGAGACTCTTGTTATTCTGACTCAGACATTATACCAGAGTGGTTACCTCCCACTGTATGTCTTTTTGTCACATTTTTTAAATAACCCTTAAAAATTTTTACTGCTTTACTGCTACGTTTGTTTTTAATAAAGCTTTGAGATCCAGGGTTTTCTATTTGGTAGCTCAGTATTTCATTTTTTTCCCATACCAATGTAAAGTAGCTCATTCCCTAATCACACAAATTATGTATGGAGGTGTTACTTACTTTTATTTTAAAAAATACACCAATATTTCCACCAACTAGATCTTCACTGCCCAATACAAAAAAACCCCAAAACAAACCAAAAAAACATTCAGATTGTTAGAGTAATCATTTTCTGACATCTCCATAAAGTTTATCAGCATGACTTAATATACTGTTACACTATAGAGATATGAGGACCAGATGTTTAGTTGGTTCCCATAAAGGATGTAAGAACAGCAGAGTTGCAGGTGACAAAGGTCATCAGCTGGAATGAGAAGCGACTGTACGGCCCACAATCAATATTTGCTCTGACCTGTCGCAAGGCTGTACTGCAACATGAATGTAAACACACAGACAATAATGATCCGTCTTCGATGTCAGATGGTATTAAACTGACCAGAGACAGTAAACAGGACTGTGTTGGAAGAGCAAGATGTCTATTAAATGCTTAACCAGGCTTAGCTGAAAATGAATGCTTAATCATTTTACACCTGTAAGTTTCTTAAAGAGGAAGTGTGTGAGATAGGGAGCATCATGTCACCAAACTAGCTAACAGCATCTCTCTTTTCTGTAGCTCTCTTTGGTTGTAGCTAATAGCTGCTGTTAGCTAGTTAGCTCAGTTTGTCGTACAGATAATGGCCCTATTAGCTGATCAGCCAAAGTGGAACAGAGTTTGGATCAATGGACTAGTGAATATTCACCATGTGACCAGCAGCTTTGCAGTTGAATCAAGACTAAATATAGTCTCCAAGACAGATTGAGGCCAGTTTAACAACAGATTTTACAGTACTTAGGTGATTCTCATATTTACAGCTGCTCTGACCAGGACTCTGGCTCAGGGGACTACAAGGACACAGCAAGTGGGGACAGCAGTTAGGCATTGTTGACAGGAATTTTCATAGCATGCTCAGTGGAAAAAGATTTATTTTGACCTAATCAAAGCTGGTTATTATAACTGTGGAAAGAAAAGTTTGAATAAAGCATGTTTATACAATGATCAACGAGGCAATTGAGTCAGAGACAAGATGGGCTGGGGCTAACTGGTTAGCATGCTAACTTCAGTAGGTATCAGTGCAACTCGATACACAGAAGTCTTCAACTCTTACTGCTTCTCATTCTTTTGACAATGTTAGTTTTACTTTTTGAAATTTTGATTTTGCCTGTTTTTGTATTAGCCATATTTTACACATTGTCCTTTTAAACACCACAAATTATCCACAAACTCTTTGTCAGACCTCGTACGGTCTAGGAACCTTAGGTTAGGAAAAGTTATTCCCTCCAGCAAGGACACTTTTTTTTTCATACAATAAGGGAGCTACCCAGTTACCCTGTTAAAAACACACTATTCGACAAACAGAAACCCACATTTATCAAACACTGACAAATGTTTCAACTTCAGTATCACTCTTTGTGAAGTATGTTTGGGGACACTTTTGCTTTTGTGCTAATACGTGCAAACACAGTTGCTATGCTTATCTGTCAGTGCGGGTGGGCAAACAGCTTCGGCAAATACATCTTGGAGGCACCCGGTTAAGTCCATGAGTCACATTCAGGATGTGACTCAGTTTTAAGCTGTTCACACCACATTGTGCTTGCACTCAGACTTGTCAGACTTAGATGTTTACAAGCAGACATGTCATCATCATATCTCTGCTGCTAACGGAAGCTGCACCAGTGATTTTAATGTTGTGCAACAACAGCTGATAACGAAGCGGCTGAAATTTTGTTGTTAATTTTGTTTGGCTGCTGTGTTCAGGATTAAAATGTCAGTATCTTCTATATAAGCATATTTTTAATTCATATTTAGACCACATTTACACCAGGTATTAACCATGAGATTGGTATCTGCATAGGTTATCTAGATAATGGCATCTGATCACAAGCTTCTGCGTGTACGAATGGTAATAATAAGTGTTCTTGTTATCTCATCACAGCCCACATAATCAGAACATATCAGAACATATCAGAACTCAATAATGTAAATTAAGCAGGGGGAAGCTTATCCACAAACATATCCTAGGTCAAGGAAAGAGATGCTGCTGCATGGGTAGTATGCCATATTGCTGAACTGTAGGCATTTTCCATTGCATGACTCACACAGCATGCAACTGCATTCATATGTTCATTTACACCTTGCATTAAGATGCATTTCCCATTTCCCTTCACTGAAACATGACATCCATATACTTATTACATTTTATTAGCAAGTGTAAATGGTATACCTTACTTGTTTTACATATTAAGTTTTGCCATCTGCTATATATACAGCAAATATAACAATTAAAATCTTGTCGTTCGAAGCTTCAAAAGAAAAGTTAGATGTTAGAGTACAAGACCTTTTACTTATTAATGTTTTGTTTTGTACTTGGCGTCTGTGATGAATAGCAATGCCTGAGTGTATAAACTTCAGAGGAAATGCTAAGGCTTTCAGTTGGACCCCTAAAGAATGCAGCTCTTGATTTTGGTCAATTGAAGTCGCTCATGAAATTTAGAAAACCTCTGTCTAGTCCTGTTGTGCTATATATTAGGACTTCTAACACCAGTGGAGTGTGAATTTTACACATTTACCAACATAATGTCCTCAAACAAGGCTAACAGACATCAAACCATATGATTTTGTTGCACAAAGTCTTACAGTGGCTTTAAGTCAGACATGCTGGACATGCTACAACAACCATTTACAGTTCTGATATGTAGAGAAAAACAGGCAGACACACACACACACACACACACACACTCACACACACACACATACACACACAATATGACACTATCAAACCCACTTATCACAGTGATCATTATATCAATAATAGGTGAAAGGAATACAGCTTTTTATACTTCTGTCACTGAACTGTCAAACAGAACTATCCTCTATTTATCTGCATGCTGACTCAACCTCAAAGCCACAGGCTTGGTTTTGAGAAAGTCCACAATGGCAGATGCTGAATCTGTCTCCTGCACAATAGCAGTGCAAAAATCAATGTAATAGAGCAAAACAGTCTCAAACAACTTTGACAGTGAATGAGCACTGCTTTGCAGTAAGACAAAACACGACTAATGGAAGCGTTGAAGACACACTGTGCAGAAGTCATGGTCACAGTTGATTTAAAAAGTAGTCAGTGTATTAACATTTGCCTCTTTATGAGTGCATTTTCAAGTTGAGCTATATTACAAGCAAGTTATATTTAATAGGTCTCTAGCAGCCAACATAGTACTGCATGTACTTTATGAGTGCTGCAAGATGCAGGATACCTTTAACTGAGGAAAGAGCTCCCCAAACTTAATCAACTTTTCACCTCTGAAATGCCAAAACTCAGCAGAATTTCTTGACTTTTTGAACAGAAGTGCTTGAGATTTTGACATGTCACATCTTCTGTTTAAGTCACTTGGGATGCACAAGGTTGCCAGGTTGGACAGGTCTTAGTTTGACAGTGAAATGGAAACAGATGAGCTGCTGGTGACCCCTAACAGGGAGCAGCTGAGAGAGAGGACGAAGGGAAAAAGAAGAGGTCTTCTATTTAATATATACAAAATTTAAAAGTACATTTTCTACAAAATTGTGAATAACTGAAAAATGGGTATCACTTTGACATTAAGCTCCTGAGCAGATAACAGCAAAAAATATTTTCCTCCTTGTTGCTTTGTATATGTTTAGTTGTCCCAAGAGAATAACAGTCTGCTACGGGACTTTGTTTTGTTCTGAGTATGTTTAGTATACTGTACTGTTTTTGCTTTTGTATTGTGTTTGTCCACTGTGTGTCCCCAATGAGTGCATACAGCTTCAAACTGCAATAAAGTACATGTAGCCTTGGTCAGGACCTTGTGAGTGAGTATTAACATTGCATGTCATTGCTCCAAAATGTTGTGTTAAAGGGCTCTAATTTCGTGGTGCGGTGCAGGGTGGCGCAGCGCGGCGCACCCCTGCGCACCCCTGCACACCCCGCGCAGTGGTAATTTCGCGCAGCCTATTTGACAGCTTGGTAGACCAGGGTGCGCCTAGATGGGCGTGGCGGCGCACCAGGGGGAGGTATCCGTAGATTCAGCTTGGCGCATTGACAATTTCGTGACAAAACACTGCGCGGAAGGTGCGCTGAAAGCTGGCCAGCTCCTACCTGGTCTATTCTCGGCGCAAGGCCAGCGCGCCCGACGTAATGGTAATTTGGCTGACAG
>JAPZDY010000020.1:1468622-1495894 GCA_029783645.1 Ctenochaetus hawaiiensis
AATTAAAAGTCTATAAAGTACTATGAACAAAACATTTTATTATCTTGTTTGCTCACCTTTGTCTGCAGTCTCAGAAACATCCTTTGAAATGATTGCAACCTTTGTAAAATGTGCTTGTACATGTTGATTAAAGGACAGGTTGACAATTTTCAAGTCAGTCATAAAACAGCAGTCAGGTGGTTATATGTATATTGTGACAGGTTTTGCACACTGTAATTATTCTTATATTATTCCTCCTGTCTGGCTATTGAGAGATCTATGTCAAATTCTTTTTCATTGAGGACAAAAATAATCAATAATGAAGACAAAACCAACAGGTCTTTGTTCTGTTCTGTGCAAAAATATATTCCAAATTCATTGGGAGCTAAAACATTTCTTTAGCAGTCCGAGTTAGACAAGCAGAATGAGTATCTTTAAAGTTTGAGTCTTTTTGGTGCACGATTCCTTCTTTTTATTACAATACCTACACCACAGCACAATAAATCCTGTTTTAAAAAAGCCTGATCCAACTGCTGAGGACTCGTATTTGTGTCTGATAAAGAATATAGACTCCATGTACGCATTTTTAAATAACTGCCAAGGATAACGCAAGAAAGCATATTTCAGTTGTGGTACTTTATTGATGGGGTACAACTACAGTCATCAGCAACTTACAAACTATATGGCTCATATACTCAAAAACAATCCATACTGTATAACAAAGATAATATGCAAAACACAATAAAGGGAAAAAAATAAAGTCTTAAAATATGTGGATTCTGCCACAACACATTTCAGTGGTACATAAATTATTAACTTAATCTAACCTCTCTCTTCACCACTTTCTGCACAACCTGCCCACTCCACCAGTCTCCTTCCTTCCTCACCTTAAAAAACAGTTGATCCTATACTCTGGGCTGCAGGCTTTACATCCTTTTCTTGTCTTTGTTAAACCGCAGACCTGCAACCAACATTTCAATTCACCAGAAATATCTGCAGCAGCACAATACATGATAATTTATGTAAGTGCTTGTTTGTGTGTTTGTGAGGGGAGGGTGGAGGGGCATACGAGGGAGCGCTCGTGTTTGTGCGTAAATCATGTCTAACCATATGCTGCCTTCCTCCGCAGCGCACACGCAGCTCAAATTGATCGTCAACCATCTCCTGCTCACAGCAGCGTGGGCAGAGGGAGAGCAAGGTCAGAGCCAAGGACTTGCCACAATCAGTGATGGGCTGCGGAGGGGGGCTTATGTGTCACGCCACAGCTGTTACGCTACGTTCTCTGAGTCACAAGCACATCTTTAGTGCTGCAAAACATCACCTTAATTACCTTAATGCCAGACTGTCTCTCCTCGTCTGGATGAATTCAGCTCTGGATGCCTTAATCTGAGCCTAATCTCTAACATCCTCGCATACTGTTTTGGGAGTAAAATCATAGCTTTGCCTTTCTTATCTGTTTTTTATTTCCTGTCAGGTTTAAGTGTTTTATGGTTCAGCAGTTCAGTGGAAGAGGGGAGGTTTGTGCGGTGATAGACAACATGGCTGGGGGCGGCTGTTGCGCCGTGTGCTCGGTATGCTGAACCAAGTTCGAAGCAGGTGAAGGGATGATTTCATGTCTGCGCTATCTGGAAGGACCGTCTCAGCTGCCAAAGCAAAGATAAGCAAGGAGGAGGCAGCTGCCGCTGCTGTGCAGCTGTGTGACTGTTTGTGAACCAGGAGCCGCAGGCAGCTCAACAGGCTGGTTGTGCACAGCCTGACAGACGAGTTGGGCAACAATCTTGAGAGAGTGCATTGTAGACCATCATACCTAAAGTCATGTGGTGTTTCAGCTCGTTGCAAATGTCAAGTCATTTTAAAAACAGTAAGCTTGTGTTGGAATAACAATTAACAATTAGAGTTCTGACTTACAGATACTGAACACACAAAAACGCCCACACACTACTAATAATCAATAGAGATTGGTGACACATTAAAATAAAACTGACATTAACTGACTCAGTAAGGTGTTAAGACACTACAGTCAAAAAGCTCCACTGCTATATGTCAAAAATGTCAGGTGTCCACTGGAGAGATGATGGAGGTAAATAGCACTCATTCCAACACCTTTGACCCTAATTTCACATAAATTCATAACCTTTTTGCTAATATTTTGATTATTTATAATATTTAAATGAAAAAGTTTACAACAGAGGAACTGTGAGGCAAAAATGCATGAATCGCATGATGTATAGCATATTCAAAAAAGACAAAAATTTAAACAGTTACATTTTAATAAGTAGGAACAGCCACTTTGATATTGTTTAAGCTAATCACTGGGGATCTGATGGATGCAAACAGGTAAACTGGGTTCTGTTGTCTGTAAAGACAAGAGCACTAAATTCACATCGGTGTCAAAGCCTTGTAATTAACAGCGTATGTGCATGACCTACTCATAGTTTAATTCAAGTTGTATTTTTTTTAGGTTTGTCATGTATTTTGTCACCTGGTCCTAAACATGTAAAAATTCATTGCTGGTCTTACAATGACAAAATGTTTTGTATTTTTATGATACTTTTTATTCAACAGTGTTATTGGGAAAATAAAGTGAGAAAAATAATATTGAGTCAGTATAGATACCTTATCTTCTATATAGAGACTTTATGTTTTTGATATGTGTGATTATTGTTGAAATTTTCTGTTTAGTAACATAATGTTACACTACTTTGCAGATTAAAATTTTGAAAACAAAAAACATAGAGTTTATTTACAGTAACAATGACAGGTACAATGCTACCCACAAAATACTTTTTTCCTTAGATGGTATTGGCCAGTATTCACTTTTAATTCATAGAAATATTTATTGCAAAAGTAACTTAACCCTTTGTAGAGTTCTGGTATTTTTTTTTTCACTTACAGGGAGATCTGAACACTTCCTCCACAGCCAGGACATGTTATTGCACTACAGGCTGCATGTCCTGTTGCATCATTTTTTTAAAAAAAAAAAAAAGACAGTGAGTGAAAAGTAAGTAAGTAAGTAAGAGAAGAGTCACACAGCTCTTGTTGCAAGTTTGTGTGGTTCAGCTCTGAGTGATTATGCAGAACATGAGTGATTTTTAACAGAAAGTTAAAAACTTATTTGGTGTTCCTGTCTCAGATGATGCATTGCAATTTAGTGCTGTTTGAGAACATGAAAAACATCAGTCCTTGTGCTATGAACTTGTCAATCACCCCCAAATGGTGATTTTAAAACCAGTAGCCCTTACACCATTATCTTACCAATCACTTGCCAAACAGACACTTGGGGAGGAATAAAGAGGAACTGCGATGTGTTCTGGGTGCTGCTGAGACATATGACAGGCAAGTTGGGGCAAAACCAGAGCCCACCTGAAGGAGGATATTGAATCAGGATGTGGTTTAGACAGTATGGGGACATATGCGACTGCTATAGCATGATGTGTCATTAACAGTCTGTCTGCTGGGTGAGTGGCTGCCTCACATGTTTGTTCCTTTAAACAGATGCAGATCATAAGACTGAAAAACAATGCCATAGTTTTCTATAACTTTAAATGATCACTTTAATTGTATCACTTAATTTATACTTCTTTTATTTAAAAAAATACTGCCTGAATGTAACAGAATACATGAATAAAATAAGTTTTAAATACACTAAGGTGCAGAGGGTACATGAAACCATTAAGGCAGAATGAGTGAAAGGAGTAAATTTTCTGTGTATTCCAAAATTACAATTAAGTAGAGTTTGTGATAACGTTTGTGTATGAGTGTCTATGAAAGAAACTGAAGAAGACCACAGATCAGCTCATGCTGATATAGAGCCAGTCTTCAGAAGAAGCATCAGATGCAGTGTAGGTCATCATACTTCACCAGCAGGGGTCATCATTCGCTCC
The DNA here is from genome assembly GCA_029783645.1 of Ctenochaetus hawaiiensis. NCBI lineage: Eukaryota > Metazoa > Chordata > Actinopteri > Acanthuriformes > Acanthuridae > Ctenochaetus > Ctenochaetus hawaiiensis. Next base: position 1,472,486 of record JAPZDY010000020.1, read on the forward strand.
ATGCTACACACCAGAGAATGAAGGTTCGCAAACAGAGGGGCTTTCGCTGCTCTTGAGGACTCAGTCTGAAAGTGGATTTTAGTCCTGAACAACCTGAAAAATATTTCTATAAGTGTGTGACAGTCTTTAAAATTCTGACACTGATTCACAGTAGATAAAAATAGTTTTTTCTGCAGCACTTTCTGTTGATTAACATTGCTACCTCATAACATGTTGTTTACAGGAGTGTAAAATCATCCATTCACAAACTGAAATCTCAGGACACCACATGGTTTTTACTGTCTTTCCTTTTTTGGCTTAAGAAAGCCATCAAAAGCAAATTAATTTCAGTCTGCAGCAAAACCAGACGCTGGCTTACAGCAGAGACACAAATGAGCAGGAGTAAGGCCAGTGATTCCCTTCTGGGATTAAGAGTTGTAGAAGTGGGTGAGAAGCTTGTATCGCACAGCTGGTGAAAAGGGCTTCCCCGCTCTTAATAGAGGGCCGTGCCTGCAGAGGCTTCAGCTGGAGGGGGGAGGCGGTGTGCGAGGGGAGGATGGAAGCACCTGCAGCCTGAATGCGGGAACCAGCTCTTAAACCTCTCAGGAGCAGTTGGTCGCCACGGTACCAGCGGCAGGCCATGATTGGCCTCATCCAACCCTGCTGTGCTCAAGGAGGAATTCTGTCAATTGTTAGGTTGCACACAAACCGCAGACAGTGAGGCATTGTGAAGCCTGACAAACAAAAAGTCCTGTCATTACAAATGTGCAGGAGATGTGGAGTCGCTTAAAACGCAAAAAAAAAAAAAAAAAGTTTGAATTCGGTGCCTTTTGGGGCTCAATAATTTGAAATAAGTGTTCTTCTGTAACTCTCCCTCTCTTTTATTTAAAACCCCCACCCCCCTGCTGCAGACCCCCTGCTGTGGCTCAAACAATTAGGCTATGTGAGACCCACACTAACGACTCTCCCTTGTCTTTTAAGATAACTACAGGAGGAGGGGCAGCCGTGGGTGACATCTTGTCAGGGGGGGAATCCTGTGGTGAGCCACTTGTGTATTGGCCCAAGCAGAGGATACCTGGTTATTACCCCACACAAAGAGTGCGTGCGTGTTTGTTTAGATTGCCCCAGGTGAGATATGTACTAAAACCACTGGTGCGTGTGGGAAGCGCTGTTTTTCTCAGCTTCACGACGAGCTCTTGCAGCTCTGTCGCGTCTCAGATGTCACCCTTTTCTACTGCTCTCAGACCAGTGTAAAGGCAGCTGTAAATCAATGCTTTCATCACAAATCAGTCTCCATGGATTTGTTTCTCCACCTTATTTAACAAATGATTCACACCAAATATAAAAACAAAACTTTTCTGGAAATGAAGTTAGGTCATGTTGGCATAATTGAAGGTAGAGTTACAAAAACTGTTTTCAAATAGAGTGTTTTCAATAATTTTTAAGTTGTTTTTTTTCGAAAAAACCTTAATATAGCATAGTCACTTAAAAAGGGGCACTCAGTTAGATCACTTGACACTTTTATGTAAAAATACTTCAGCACTTAATCTGTAGGGTTGTGCCTAACTAATCTTAAAAATTACAAAGAAAATTGCTTTACATAAATTATTCTAACAGTTGTTCAGCACTTCTACATCATTGAACACTTGTGTAGCTTTAACATGCTGGAAAATGTAAGAAACCAGAAACTTGCTCTATCATTCACAAGACTTGATGACTTTTGTCAGTTAAAGTTTTTTTACATCGCAAGTCAAATGTTGAAAAGAATGACTCATTTCACTCAGTGGTTTCACCACCCAGTGTGATCGTGTGAACTCAAGCTTTGAAGCCACAGTTCTACATGAAAAAGCCAAAATAGACTTTTCAGGGAGGAAAATTATAAACCACCGCATAGTGACACACAGATCCTGAGAGCAGGGGCCAAGATCTTTGAACTGTAGAGGCGGATCCTCTCTTTAATTTGTTTGGCATAAATCAGTCTGAGCACCAAGCCCAGGAGAAAAACAGTTAACATCCCTCACTGATGATCGTCGTCATTTTTAGGTGTGAAATCGGTCAAGTGACAAGTGTGCCTAAATTTTGATGACCCCTTGGTCAGTGTGAAGCTGCAGGTCTGTGTTTACAGACGAGGTGCTGGCACATGCCTCCAGTCCTTTGAAATGTGACAAGGCGAGAGCAATAATGAGATAATCTCTGATTTACGAGTTACAGTAGCTTTCAGGGGGGAGGCAGCCCAACAGGGAGCTCTCCTGCCTGACCAATGGCAATACACATGGCAAAAGTCAACATGGCTGTTCTAAGTTGCATGGAATATAAGCAATGGTGAATGCACTAAGTACACTTTTGGAGCGCTAAGGCTAAAATACCAAGGAAATTTTGACCAGAAGAATTACCAGAAGAAAAAAAAGAAGCTTAAATGTTACACATAGTGTGTTTATTAGCTTGTTTTCCCAGCAGCATGAGGAAGTAGTGCCAGAGAGATTGAAGAAAGCTGACCAGACCGAACAACCACCAGAAGCCCTACAGCATTCATCATTGGGACCCTTCATTGCTGCAGTAATAGGTTTACTGCCCTGCTCAGGGGCAGTTAATGAAAAGGGGAGACAGATTTTCATTCGTCACATCAAAAATCGTCACAACTAATCCTTGTATTTAAATTGTGTGGCACATGAGCTCCCAAAACAAATACGGTAGTGCAGATCACATGACCTTAATCTATGCAAACAAGCATAAACAACAACCAACAAGAATAAACATGCCCTGTAAACAGAATCCTGTAAACAAACATCTTATCACATCGACAGAGAGCTAAGAGAACACTTACTTAAAACTATTTTAATGCAAACTGTAATTCACAGACATAATTAAAATAAAATATCACTTTCTGCCTTACAATGCAGTACTGTACACTGTGAAAATGTATGCGTAGACAATATTTTGACTATACTGACTGAAACTTCTATCTAATATTTGTTTTCAGCTCCTATTTCACAATAAATATCTCAAATTTGAAATCCTTCTAATGCTTATATGTTTTTATAATCTTTAGCTCCTCCTTTGTGGTCAAAAGTGGACATGACTGAGTACATTAACCTGGATTCAAACAATTTATGTAGATGAAAACAATAAGTGTGTAAGTCTACAAGTCTATTGCCAAAGGTTAGTCAGTGATCTATTACCACAAGCTGCAAGATTGACACAGTTTGACCTAATTACAACTGTATAATGGGGTTTTACACTTAAGCAGTTTAACATCAACCTGCATACCAGCTGAGTTATGCAAAGACAGAAGCCAGACTTGATGCAAAAGGGTCTATTTTATCTTAACAGATCTGTGTTGCAGCTACAGTGACTCCTCCTTCCTCCTTCTCTCTCTTGCCTCTTCCCCTCCCCCATTATGTGTAAAAACAAATCTCCTTTTCTGCTCTGAGCCTGAAACTATTGAGTCAACAAATGTCACTGCAGCAAGGCAGGGGCTGCTGGGAAAGAGGTGGGCTCTCTCTTTGAGCCTCAACTGCAGCTAAAGGCAGATTATTTTCAGACAAGACCCACCTGTTTGTAAAAGAGGAATTAAAGGGTTTAGTGAATGGAGGACTGTGAGCATGTTGGCTAAAACTGTGACCATATGTTAAAAAAAATGTTTTTTTTAAACATCTTCTGCTTCCAAATACTAACAAACTTATGCTTTTCAAATTTTATAGCTGAAGTGAATAGAGCAATCTGTAGGATGATGTTTAGGACCTTTAAAAATCAAAGATGCAAAAACACATTTTCACACACCCTACTAACTGAACCTCAGACTTGCACCATGAGGACCTCACACAGAAAAACCACAACTGATGTTATAGCACTCACCCTATTATAACACATTTCCACCCTTGTTACTTCAGTAAACTTTTCAGGGCTAAATTTGTCTTTTAAAATCTCCCTCAGACCCTCTTTCTCTCTCACACAGTGCTCTCTCTATCGCTCTCAAGCCCACGTGGCCAGTGTCAACAGGAGGTGGGTCTTGGCAGACACATGAAGCAAAGTATGCTGCCTGTATGCAGGGCTGGAGAGTTGTCTTACGCTCCACTCTAAAAATGAGCCAGCCAGTCAGCCAGCCAAGGCGTGCCAAAATAAGACACAGCCGTTGGAAATGAGTGGACTGCTCAACTGGTTGGACTCCAAACTGGCCACCTCTGATGGGTTTGCTGTAATACTTTCAAAAATGAATGCTATTACACCACAGGGGAAGTGGTGTGTGACAGAAAGACAGAAAGAAAGAAAAGGAAAGGAAGTCAAAATAGGGTGAAAAGGGAGGGAAAAACCCTGAGTCATTCAGCTTCCTGTCTGAGAAAAAGGAAGGGGGTGGAGGCATCTTCTACTTGGCCACAGTAAGACAGTTGAGACCAGTGCAATATTCAACATAAAGTGCACCGGGGGATGGAGTCCTGTCCCACTCAATCCACTCCAGTGCTTCAGGGCAGCCATCATATAGTGTTCACTATTGTGTGCGGCTGAGGGAAGAAGAAAAAAAAAGAGGAGGGAGCAGAGGAGGGAAAGAAAACCTGTCTCTTTGTGTGGGAAGGACTCAGCAGGAAAGTGATTTTGTGATTATTTGAGTTTGCCAGCAAAGCAAGGCTCTTCCCCCTGACCTGCAGCGACATCTTGTCCACTCTGTGCCTCTATTGCCACACACCAGAGCCACATATGAGTGTGCTTCTCAGGCCGGCAAACAGCGACACCCGGGCTTCTCCTGATGATGAGAGCTGACGTCAGACTGGTTTCCATGAATATTGATGTGGAGGATAGTCTGTTTCATAGAAGAACAGAAGGAGGCAAGATGGCTGCCCTTTAGGATTTGTTAAAGAGGAGATCCAGACGGTTTGTTGGAATTTCTACAAAGTGGAGGGACGTGAAAAGGAGGTGAGATTTTGCTTGGTGTGTTAATGTACTGCTCACTCTTTTCCCCTTTACCCTTGGGTGTATTTTTGGTGTTTTATGTACCAGGTGAGGAATAGCAAATGTCCCCACCGTAAAAGCAAGAGCCAACATAATAAGGAGGGGATATTAGATAAAGCTACTCCAACATGGCTGACATTTTTTTTTTTTGGGCATTTTCTTTTTGCCGGTTGAGAGACACCTCCTGTGCGTTCAGTGTTCACTTAACATTCTTGCTGCTTTTGAATGCATCAGAGAAAATGGTGAACTTAGACTGCTTGTTCAGGAGTTTTTTCTTTGAGCATAAATTAAATGCCGGTACGAAGCTCTCTCTCTTACCTTCACATTTCAATATTTCAACCTTGCTTTTCTGTCTGGCACATATTATTAAATGTACATTTGAGTCTGTTACATGTGTTCTTTTGTATGAGTGCACTTGTTTTCAGAGGAAACACATTTTTAGCATTAATGTTTAATTATAAGCCATTACCCAGTCATGATATTTTATATTAAATATGTTTAGATGCAGTCAGAGTTTCCTTCACAGCTTCTAATTTTCATATTTTAATCTATTTATGTGTTTGTTTGTGCTGTTCAGTCAGCAGACTGTGTGTAGAGGAGTAAAAGTCCAACGTGGATGTGTCCAGCAGTAAGTGTAGAGTGTCTGCACAGCAGTAGAGCTGGAATAGCTTCTGGCTTTGTGTATCTCTGTTAATCAGCTTTCATTGCTTTCACCGCTGAATGACAAGCAGACACAAAGGCAAATCCAAAGGAGAGGCAAAAGAGAAGAGAACTGTGGTGGCAGAGTGTACAGAAGGCAGACAAGGTCAGAGAGCTCTGAAGGAAATGAAACTCAATCCTACTGCACCATTAACTGGGGGAACAAGAAGGGTTATTCTGAAGCAGGTTTTTCATCTTTTTTTTTTTAACTAAAGGCTATCCAAGAGATTGTTGCCAGCAGCAAGGCAGCAACATACACCTTGTTTTTGATAGAAGTTGACCAAACTTCTTCTCGATGAGATTATGTATTTTTAATGTAGCACAAACAGTTAAAGGTCACAACAATCAGACTGCTCTGTTCCCTAGGAAACACAGCTATTGACAAAAAGATTATTGACAACACAAAGAGGAATTTGTGGTTGTGTTTTTCTGTGGTGCCTTTAAGACTGCAAATTGTTTTTAAGGAGTTGGTGTGGAGTAACAGCATGGTGGTTGAATACTTGCACAGATAATGAGACAAACTACAATAATGATTATGGGGTGATATCAGTGAGGTAAGCGTTTACATTCCCTGAGAGTTTGGGTCTTTGTGTTAGTAAGCACATTTTTTAGAAAAAACATTTGTTAAATACATGATAAAGACACAAATAAAAAAAAAAAAAATGCTGTAGGTCATCAGGACTTATCTCAGTTAGTTAACAGCTAATTGGTTGTTAGCTTTTTCCTGAATTCACTAGGTGCTATTCTGAGATTAACATCTGAATGGGCCATTAGAATATAAGTGATCTCCCTCAGGTTTGTGAATTTGGCTTGTTTATTCCACTGACTACGGTCGTAATGTAACCACATGGCCTCAGGTGAAAAGCAAAGTAAAGGCATGCCTGCAAGGTGGAGAATAATGACTAACCTTTAACTCGCCAGTGTGACTTCAACAGTCTAGTCTGTCTGCAGGAGCAATGCAGGCATTCACATTAGCTTTTACACAGTGCTGAAGTTTGAGACTTTTTAAATCAAAAACTCAGTGATCATTTCCAGAATGAAAAAAGAGAGGGTGCAGTGGCAGTCAGTTGTTTGTCAAATGACTGGAAGACAATCAGCCAGCTTTTATGTGAACAGCTGATGCAGACAATGAAACAGCCAAACACTCCTTTTCCCCTCTTGAACCAAGTGTTTGTTTTAAAATGTTGCATTGCTATGGCTGCCTTCGCAGAATCGTGAATCCCATACACTATGATAGGCTCTTTACTCTCAAAAATTTTCTTTTTAGAATAAAAGACTTGCTCGTAGTGGAAGAGAATCTAAGCCAAAAATGCTTGGGTACCCCTCCGACGCAATGGCATGGCTGTGTTTTGATATGGCAAGCATGGTCATTGACCGTGTGGTGTCAACATGAGTGCTTAAGCGAGTACTCTTAAAGTAGTAGAGTATGTTGTGACTGCATGAGATCAGGTGATCCACACTTTTGTGTGTGTGGGTCCTATTGCTACGTTCATGGCGTGATGACAGGGTTGATGAAGTTTCAAACAAGATCAAGTTGGATACCACTTGGATATTATTAATGTAAGATCTTGAGATAGAACTGAATTTTAAAATAAGGAAGATTTTGAACAGCTCAAAGTAGCCAAAATAATTGTTGTTGCTTAAATTTTGACTTCTTGGTTGATCTCTTGATTGAGACTTGTTGAAATGATCAAGCATCGTAAACACTGCAATCCATGCTACATCAGCTTGCTCATTAAAACACTGAAGAAACAAAACAAATTAGAAACAAACTGAAGGTGTGTGGTTGTAGCTTCAATTTGTCCTCCTATGTTTTGAGTTGCACCATGTGCAGGATATACTAATGCATGACATTCCCACACTGAAAAATTAATAAAACAAGCATACAATCTCACTGGAGGTGTTTTCATGACCCTCTGCATGGCTGCTGTTACATCAGCAGCTGAAAAGGCAGCGGAGCATTAATGGGCCAATAGAAGGCTGAGTGGGGGAGGGGTCAGATAGATCAATCACATGCACATAGCTTCTCTCATCTGTCCACACCTACAGATAAAGCCGTGCGGTTGGATTGCTCCTTCGTCATGGCCGTAAGTCCCTTTTATGTCACTCCCAGGGCAAAGACAATATCACCTTTGGGAAGAATGTCCAGTTGCCATAGCGTCCCACAACAATGCTGTCCACTTACAATACCCAAGCCCTTACCCAAGCCCTAACCTCTGACCCTGCTCTGTCCAGCCCCACGCATCATATTTCAACCCAGGGGCTGCTGCACAAATGACACAGAGAGAGACAGGCCCAGTGGCAGGTTAGACATTTTAGATTGTACTACCTGCTGGCTGGCTGGCTGGATAGTCAAAGCTCAGCTCTTTTCCTTAGACAAAATGGCGAAATACTGAGGGTTGCATTGATTTCTTCAATATTGATTTTCCTATTGTGTGCTATTGGGGGTTGTTTTTCTGTGGAGAGCAAGTGAGGAGCAGGAAACCACAGTCAGGTGTTTTTGCACTGGAGTCTTAGCACCATGAAATACTTGCTCATTTGTACAGATTTATAAATATTTGCACTGAATTTGCCAACTAATAGCAACAGTAGTGAGAATCCTCATTTGGATAAAAGAAATCAAGCTCTTTTGGCTGGATGTGTTTGAACTTAAGCCTCAGACCTTCCTGTGGTGTTTTGAAAGGCAAGATTTGCATGCCATATCATATTTACATTATATTTATATGCATTTTACCATTTGCAATAAGTTTTTTTCGTCCAAGCTTTATGTACTGGCTACTTCTGAGGTCTGCTGACCTTCTGCAAAGCATTATGGGTTCTACAGAGATATGTGCTTATTTTCTAGTATATTAAAAAGATATCTATGAACTGAAGCTCAATCACAAATTATATTTCTTATCAATAACTGCTAAACCACCCTGACACCCCAATAAGAACCTCTGCTTTCTGTCCCATAAAGGCCCTTTTGTTTAAGGGACTCCGATGCAGTTATGTCCAGGGATTGGTTTATTGGCCATCCTTGGAACTGTGTAATACTAATAATGTTTTTATGGCACAGACATAAAAAATTGTTATCAGTAATTGCCCCATTTGATTACTCCTGGCCTTCCTTCTCCAAGAGGGCGTGCATTGTTAGGCTGAGGCGTAATTATGGAGCGAGAATGATAAGGCTCTGTTTGAGTGGCACACGGCCGGAGGGAGTGTTGCTGGCCCTGTGAGCATGTATCGATGTCAGGGTTTACCTCAGGGGTGAGGCAGCGAGGGCAGCGACTCAAAAGCTTCCTCCACGTGAGTACATGCACATGGCCACTCTGTTTACAAACACTATCCTGGCATTCCGCGGAGAGAGAGGCGAGTGAGATGTTACGTAACCACCCCAAAGCGAATAGCATCTCTTCCCGCCTCTCGCCAAGCCGCCTCTCCTACGCTTGGTCAATTTCATGAATGCCCTTTTTCGTCATTCCGCAACTAAAAGTTAATAAGAAAAAAAAGAAATTAAGAGCTACAGCCACGTCTGCGCTCAACATCGGGGCGAGACTGAGGGCAGGCCTTTTCTTATGTTGATGCTACCTCGGTAGCGCATAGCTTCTGCTCAGGTGAAGGCCTTCCAAGTGCCAGGTTGGGAGATTTGGCTGGCTGTAAACGTAGAAAAAAAGAGAAAAAACTACTCACACATGTGCACTATGAACATCTACTGATTTTAGAAGTAAAAAAGTAAAAATCATCTTTAGTGCATAAATGAAACTGAGGTAAAGCTCAAGCTCTCATATGTAGATAAAATGTTAGTGATTCCATATTGGAGTGAAAGATTCCTCCTTACCAGCCAAGATGTTGCTCATAGGCTGAACAATGTGTGTGGATAAATCAGCAAACCTGCACACAGGCTGTCAGCATGCCTTAAAACTCTTGAAAAGTGGTCATACCCCACAGCATCTTAACCTTATAAGACCTTTGTGTCAAAACTTATTGCAGCCAGTCAGTTCCAGTTAAATCAAATCTATGACAAAAAGTATGCCTTGTCACTGGTCTAATCCTGAAAGGTTGATTGGAAAAATGTTAGCTTTAAGACCAAAAGGACTATCTTCAAAAAGCATCTTCTTTTCAATTTGATCAGTTTAGATCAATGTCTATTGAGGAAATTACCATGGCTAACTTAGCCGTCTCATGATCTACAAAGCTCTGTCACGACAGATCTCAGTGGGGTCCATAGCGATTTAAACAACTGGCTCTGATGAGTGTTTGCCCACTTCTAAAATGGCTGTCAGATATAGACTCTTTTGCTGCTAGGAGCTGTCATTGAAAAGGTTAGGCCCCATGGCCCCCTGTTGTCTACACAAGAAGCACAAAGACAGACAGCTGGCCCTGAATGTCATTTAGAAGCGTAACCCTACCAAAGGCTTAGAATGACATCACTTACTACTTCTGAAGGCTTCGAGTGGCTCATGCTCAATATTAGGTTTCCTGAGCGTGGCAGCTGGTGTCTTTATGAGATGGACTGCTCAATGACAACCAAGTCGATTTATGTCCATATATGTATTTATATCAGAGAAAGATTGAGATTTTAGGTCTAAATACACAGACATTTCTACATGGGTAATATGAAGTATTCAAGCACAGATTCAAGTACAGTGACTCTCAATGCTAGCTTCCCTACCGAAATAACCACCTTATAGATGTGGCAGGTTTCTGTGTAGTAAATCTCTAAGCTACATGACAGACCATGACCGATGATCTCTGAAGCTCTGCCATATTTAAATGACATATTTTGTGTGTGAAGCAAATCCTAAGTAAAACACAAACCATTCTTAAGAACTCATTAAATATTATTTATAACCTCTGTACTACCCTATTGAATGCTGAGGTGCTAGAAACATGGTGAAAGGTTTATAAATCTTTACACTGAATGAATTCAAAATATCTCTCACACAGAAGGATTTGTGATTTCCATTCAATAAGAAAGTCACGTGCCTCCCACTCAGTGGAGGGAAACAGGGGAGCTTAGCAACAGTGGCTTAGATCAGGCTGCTTAGAAACCAACAAGGGAAGGAGTATCACTACATTCCCTCTCCAGATGACAAAAGAGCATATATCAAATATTTCCAATGCAAAGTTATTCTGGGCACAACCACAGCATTTTTTTGGCCTCACGTTCCAATGAATAAATAAAGAGAACCAGATGACCAAAAATGGTTTTTATGCAAGATAAACCATTATCTTTAGCTTAGCACCACCAAACTGAAATCAGCTCTGGTATGTAATCCATTTTTGAATTCCTCCACTGCCACTTTGTGTACCATTTTTTAATTTCCCTTCTATAATAATGTTTCCTTTCGTTCTGTTTACTGTTCACCACCGCTTCCTGTTTAATTGGAAGCTGGTTTGGATTTGGATCATGCAAACAGAAAGGAAATATTTGCTAAATAAATGTGTCTTTGAGCTAATCACATGCCAAGACTTGCAGTCTAGAGGGTGAACTGAAACATGGGACTGAGCATTTGTTCATCACTTGGCTTCGTGTATGAGTTTTCCTTCTCAAGCCAGATTTTAATGAATGGGAAAATGAATAATTAGGAAAAGGCAAATATAAAGTATTTCCTTCTTACAATTTAAGCTAGGAGCTAGAACAATATCTTCTTTTTCAGATTTGTGGTTAAACACATTTCTCAAACGTAACTGCAAACGTGCTGATTCGCACAAGTGCAGATGTAGTCTTCTGAATATGCTGCACGATTGATTTACTGGCAGGATCAATGGCTAAAGCACATGTGCACACCACGGCAAAGCAGCCTCCTCTGCAGTCAGCCGTGCAGGGCTAATGTTTAGACCAGATGGGCTTTGGAGTGCTCATAAGATGGTCGCCATGGCTACCATGCACTCTGAAAGAAATTAACTTTGCTCTGCGCACAGTTCATCAAGTTAGTCAGATATATTGATTGATGCATAGACAAAGGGTTTGGAGGGGAAAACACACAAGGTAGCTCGGAAGGAAAAGTGCAGCACTGTGAAGGGCTGGGGGCAGGCCAGACTGTTCGTACGCTCAGAAGCCCATTTCTTAATTAGAGTCTCCATGTGAGGCAGCTTGAAGGCACAGAAAAAGGTTTAGACTGTCTGTGTAAGCTTTGTGCAAGGTGCTTCCCAGCTAGACAGGGTAGTGCTGATTAAACAGGAAAAATCCAAAACTAACAGATTCTAAGTGAGACCTGGGCTAATGTTCAACGGCTGTCTACTATCAGGATTGACCTCTTTTAGGAAAAAGTCTACACTGACATGAGTGTAAATGGCTCTGGTGAAATGTATTGTCTTACTGATTTTTTTTTTTTTTTTGACATTTGGATGGCTCTCAGCTAGCAGATATGATCTATGTTGTCTTTTTTCAGGAGCTGTTTGGACAGTTTCAGTATCAGCTAAATTACCATATTCTAATTTTAAAATTAAAGATAAATGAAGTTAAAAATTTTTAAATTTTCAAAATATATTTTCAAGTCTGTTTACAAGCAGTTTTTTTTAAAAATTCTGCTTTGTTACGATAGTGTCAGCTGAAGAGAAACAAGAAAGGCAAGGAACAGAGAGAGGGGACAACCTGCAGCAAAGAGATCAGGCTGGGCTTAGCAAGCAGATTAAACCACAATGATCATAAAATAAAGTCAAAATGTTGTACATTTATGGCTTTTTCAAATAGAAAAGTACAACAGTAGCATATGCAAGCAAGTTGTTTTGCATGTGAGTGTTTGCAGTTTTGTCAGAATACCTGCTAAACAAGTTATATCAGAAACATACGGAGGCGGGGTTTACCCCAACAACAAGAGCTGTGGTTTACTCAAACTAATGTCCTCTACAAGAGCTTAAATGTCATAACCTCTCACATTTGTAATTTATTTTTTTGCCGATTCTTACATACATTTTATGCATCTTCACTGACTCATTGAGTATATCAGAGATGTTTAACAAAACAAATCTTAAGGCACCAGAACATGAGATATCCTGAAGGATTTGTCCATTAGTCCAAGGGCTTAGGATCCACAACATAAACTGTGCAAAGGATAAACTTAAAATAATTCAGCGCAGCATAATTCAGTGCAGCCCTAACTCTGAAAAATAAACTTGTCATAACCAATTATGTCAAACTGCAAATGATTGACTTTTTTCTTCCTCAATAGAACCTTGTAGCTTTTTACAAGTAAATGTATTTTGTGTCCACTGTTTCCTGAGCTGAACAAAGGCAAAGGCTACTCAACCCTGTACAAAACTACCAATCAATCTTGGATTAATGTTGACATTCCTCTCAATTATGGCTTTGAACAATTGGATTCGGCTATTAATTATGGTTCCAGTTAATCTTTCCAGTCTTTTCCCTCTCTCAGTTTTATCATTTTACCTTGAGGACAGTCCGTCACTTAACCAAAGTAAGAACTCCTTTATTATTGTCTTAGATACAACACGCTATTCCAGTTTTGTCTTTGTCCCCTTGTACTATTCCAGCTTTACTTTCCTTTATAAGTTCTTTTCTGCTGGTCATTATAATAGATATTTCATTATTATCCCGATATATTATCTGCTCATGGATTTCACACAGAATAACAGCAGGAACGGCTATTTAAATACTTTCATATTTCTATTTCAAAAATTTCACACAAACTAACTTCACAATGGCGTATTACTGAGAGCTTGAGGAAGTGCATTGTCAGGTGAGAAATAGTTTGGATAAGTATTTCCTGATAAAACACAGAAACACATCCCACATTTCACACTTTTGCCCACATTCAATTACAAAGTAAAAATAATTACTATGATTATAATCAGTTAAGGTTTGACACATGTTTTGGGAACTTCTCAGAACTACAACTGAAACTGGTTGCGTGTTATGGTATTACTGTATTGCTAATAAAGTTTTAAAAAAGGGAAAAGCTAATGGCACGTGTCTATAACTAGAGGTCTGGATTGGCTTGAAATAAAGGAGCTCTCTGACTCTGCAGGTCGATGAAGCTGTAAGCAGTGGCCAAGCTGTTGTTCCAAACAGGCATGTTTTTAACGGCAGAAGCACTGGTGTATTAAAGTATAGAAAAGAGACAAAAAGCTGCAGAAGCACATGGACTGCAGCGGGAATCTCCAAAAGCCAGCCACATCTGTCTTGCATTAGACATAAAGAACAATGTAGATTGTACAGACCCCTTCTTCTTATGAAGGGGGAGGGGGCTCTCAAGGGAAGAAATTACAAACAGAAGTGAAGGTCCTCCGTGCTTCTGCTGTAATCTATTAATCTTGTTTTCAGATTTATTGAAGAATACTTTGTTGCATTTGCATGCATAGACCCCTTTTTTTTAAAAAAAAAGACACATTTGAAGAGATTTTAAAAAATGAGACAAAGAACTGCCAGAAATGTAAACATGACTAATACAGTATATCCCATTGAAATAAGGCATGTTCATCGAAATGCAGTTTCTAAACAAGCCGATTCTACCTGCAGAGCTGCACTCTATTTGGTCCACAATTAATGGAGAGAAAAGGACAGAAGAAGGAAGAGAAACAGAGATTCAACGCTCCAGGGTGTCATGTGATGTGGCCATCATTACGTCACAATGTAGTCATTAGGCCACAGTGAGCATCAACAGGAAGCAGCACTTTTCTACCTGACAGGAAAACTAGACCCGAGGTTGCACAAAGTCCCTCCTCATGAAGCAACCTTCGCTGCTATTAAAAGAACCTACACGAGTCACATCATTAACTCAAAACCTCGTGCTTCTGAGCAGCTCTTAATAAAGTTCACATGTATCTACACCACTTCATATAATACAAAAGATTGTCCTAATGTAAAACAGAAGCAGTATTTGCTCCAAACATGAGACATATGGATCCACAAAAGCTTTACATCAAAGTTCACACAACCATGATTTAAAAATGTGGTTTTACATGAGCTTATGTGCCTTAACATTCTTGGCAGCGAGCAGTGACTTCCTGGAGTAGCTTTATATTGATCATACAGGCATGAGAGTGTAATCAAGCTTAGGATGTCAACAAACAAGTATATTTCCCCCCCAAATTACAAATGATTCCTTTAAGCAAAAAGAATTTACAAATGAGGAAATGGCAAAATGGCATGTTGCTCTGAACAGTGTGTGGCTGAATTTTACCTCTGTTTTAAGGATTTCACTTTTATGTTTGAATTGTTTGGATATATCCTCTTTCTGTGCAGGCTGTAGTACAATCAGAGTGTAGATCCCACATGTTGCTGAGGTTGCTCATGAAACAGAATAGCAACACGATCTGGGTACAACAAAGAATGCTACAAAGATCTAAAGTAAATTTGGAGGATTATAAAAATGACTGCAGACACACAGGGCCTTTTGTTTCTTAGCCAGGGTGGAGAGTGTCATGTGTTCACATTGATAGAGAGAGAGAGCGAAGGCACGAGTAACCATGTGAGGTGCATTGCACGCACTGCCTGAGAGTACCATGTGACATAAATCACAAGTGTGAGGTGCCTAACTGAGAGACTCAGTAAGATCCAGAACATGAATGAACAGCTGTACTATCGAGCAACACACACCACTGGCACTTTACCTCATATTGTGCTTTCTTCAGGGATGCAATTTCCTTACCTTTTGGCCAAATTTGCCAGTTTTGAGTTCAAAATAGGTCCTTTAAAAGATTTACGTACAGAATCTGAAGAAATTGTTATTATTTTTTAGAGGGGGTTGTTCTAGTTTGGTCAGGGGCCTTTGTTTAACACATAAAATGGAAATAAAATGACATTCTGTGGTTAAATCAGAGCAATACAAACTCTTGCATGCAGCAACTTCCATTGGTTCATTTTTAATAAGTTATCATTGACTAACCCAGCTTATTACATAGGTAGCTAGATTTTTAGCAGGTATGGTGATTTTTCAAGAGGATGTGAAGGTAAAAAATGGTGACAGTCAGCTGGATGGCTCTGTAAGGACCCATCAGAATACCTGGTTGCAATTCAAGTGTATATCAATATTTATTTCAGATTAACATCGGCTGTTTTCATCTTTTTTAAATATTTTTTCTGACCCTCCAGATTTTCCAGTCTTCCCCTTTAACTTTTCCCCTAAACTTACTCCACTTACTCCAACTCAATTGGTTCATATGTTGGCCACATGTCATGATTCAAAGTGTCTGCATGGATGTCTAAAGGAATATTCAAACACTGCCATAAATCAGGCAAATGTGTGTGCATAAAAAGCCATATTTTCAATGTCAACAGAGCTGTGTCAGGCTGTTTATTGATTTAAAAAATGGACCAATAACACTCTGGTCGAAAGTTTAGGTACTATGATTAAGTGCCAAGACAGCTATGATCACAATAACATGATCATAAAGCAAAATTGAAAGTAATCGAATGATATATTAAATAGTGATCTTTAGAAGATTCTCAAAAGTTTCACATCAGTCTCATTTACATAGCCAGTTGGGAAGCAGAGTTGTGAAAATGTTGTCAGAGATCATGAGGTTTGCAGAGCAGCCAGTCAAGCTCTATATTTACTGGAGGGATTTAAGACACTGTAGAATGCAAGTTATTTGACCTTAATACACTGGTAGGAGTTGCGAAGGATGAGGTTTCATTGGTATCACAACTCTGCTGCATGCAGAACTCCAGTCAGCATTACAGCCTTTATAGTACTTTTACACTTAGACACTAAAATCCATTGCTAAGTTTATGTTAGATAAAGGGACTCAGTTTTACCTCCATTTTCTTTTCCATATCATTATTTGTCCTAATGAAGTGCTTAAATTAGTCATATGCTCTACATTTATTTAGCGTATTCTACACCATGTTTAAAGTGTTACATCTAAAATTAAACCAACAGAAAAAAATACTATTTGAAGTAAACTGCTATTTAACATATGTTGATACTTTCTTAACTAATCAGTTAAATTGAATTGTCGTATTAAACAATTAGTAATACTTGATTTCACCGGGTACTGTATGTACACACTATCAATAACCGTGTCAGTTGTGTTGCAAAATTAAAGCAATTGTAATATTATGGTCAGTATGAGGTAGCAATGGTGTGGCTGCAGTGGCTAAATGATTTGCAAAGTTGCACTATGATATGGTCAAGTGATATTAAGATGTGTATTAGTACTAAAAGGCTTTGTTTTGACTCAGCTCCTGAGGCAAATGGGTTGTAGCTTTCCTAAGTGCTCTGACAATTTATAGTCTCCAGACTGGACACATGCTCCATGTTCTTATCTTTCAAACAGGAAAATGCATACAGGCCTTTTTCAGCAAAGAAAAGGAAATGTACACTTGAGATTATTCTTGGGACTATTCTGCAAAATAGCAGTGTGGCTAAGAAAGTGTGCATTTGATTTACAGTTCTGCTCCACGTCTCTCCTTCTCTCTTCAAATAACAGCACCCTTTAGCCTGGCTGCCTGAGTCTCAACCTGAAAGTGCAGAGACTGAGTTTCCCAGCAGCTGTCGTAAGAAGTGAATGTCACATACGGCTGCCAAGTCACGCCAAATAGACCCCATCTACTATAGCAGCTCTCATATTTCACTGGCTCTCTCTGGGAATAACAAAAACACAGTGTGAGTGCAGTGCATTAAAGTTTGTTACACTTGCATTGTGAAGACAAAACATCAAGCAATTGCAGGGTCGGATTCCAATAGCTATGATTTGTAGCTCACATTTTACATTTTAATATGAACTTAAAGATGATCTTGTAACAACAGAAGCAAATTATGTACTCCCACAATTGGCTATATTTAAAACAAGCCACTTCACTGTTAAAATAAGGCTCCACTGTCATGTATTAACTGCCTTCCTTAACTGAATCTTGTGCAAACTGTGTCCATTGTTTTACAACACTGATCACACTGTGTCCAAGAGTCCAGCCTTGCCCCCAGGCCCCAAAGCACTAAAGCAACTGACCATCTATAAATGCCAACAGATACATAGCTACAGAGAAAATAACTATGGGCAATGGCTGTGTAGATTTTAACAACAGCGCTTAGCAGCCAGGGTCATAACTGCACAGGCTAGATGATAGACTGGACAGGAGGGAAGTAGATGCTAGCAGATAGCAGAGGGAACCTGAAAGTGTAATTACAGGGCTGGAGACTGGAGGGGAGGCTAAGGGAGGGAAACCAAACAACAGCATAAAAAGACAAAGAAATTGACTTTTGGAGGGAAGAAAGGCTTTGCTGGGAATCCAGTTCAAGCCAAGCAAGTCATGTCATATTATAAACTGATACAGAGTGCTCATTTCCCCAGTGGAAATAAGCTACTAGAAAGAAAACCAAAATAGATCAAAGCATTTTTACTTCCAGAAGGCATCCATACAGAAGCCACTCCAACGCTGTGCCTCTGGCTTAGTTTGGTGCTCTACTTCTGGAGCAAAAATAGACCTCCTTGAGAATCACGGCTAATAAGTAATTAAGCAGATGTAGCCAATACTCCAAATGTCTTAAAGTAGGCAGTAAGAAATGGACTTAAAACACTGCATTGTGGTGTTTGTGTGTGTGTTTGTATGTTTGTACACGTATAGGCGCGCATACACTCAGCTGGGATCTCTGGCTTTGTTCTGGGTTTGCAAAGATTTTTTTTTTTGTTGTCAGTGTGGGTGTATCCAACTGTGACAAGCTGCTTGGCTCCGTTCGGTCCTTTGTAAAGCCCGGAGTGTCCCATAGGAATGGAGCTACAGTGTGAGCAGCTTAGCACCACTGCTCACCTCTTGACTTGAGTTACTGATTTACAGACTGCACCAAGGGCCAGACAAAACAAAGGAGTAGTCACATGGGGTCGAGAAATGATATTCACCCACTTACCTCATTATTACATTTTCAGGGATTAGATGGTTTTTATTTGAAAGAGTTCCAAAAGCAAGGGAGCATCACTTTATACCCTTTACCCTTTTCCTCAAACCAAGTTTAATTTTCCCTTAGTAAGTATTGAATCTGCTTCAAAAAGAAAGTTTTTTTTAAGAATGTATTTGAGTTTTTATATGCAAGCGATTTTTCATGTATGTGAATTATATATAGTTCATAACTTCCATTAGCGGTTAATATTATGCATATTTTTAAAGCAAAATATCCAGGATACAATAATCACTAAGTAAATCCTTGTCATTTTTCTTGGTCAATTTGCAACATATTAATCAATAGTGCTAAATTAGGCTGTAGCTCTCTGTACTACTCTCTAAAAAATTAGCACATCTGCCACAGCTGAGCACGGCTTCAAAATATAAAGACTATTTTCCTTTCAGCAATTGAAGTCACGCATGTATCACAACTCCCACATGGTTTTCTCATACTCATTTGTCAAAATAACACAGCTCAGTTTCAATAACTTTGACATAATCATAAAGAGGCTTGGTGTCACTTCTGATTACACTGCTGGAGGTGGTGTCCCGCTGTGGCACTTTACACCCGTCACCCAACAGCAAAAGGGAGATTAGCTCTGCAACTTGTTGCCTGAGCGCCTCGTGAGGCTCTTTACTCTATGTTCCAGTACCATCTGAATATGACTGATGAGGTACCAATGCAATTTTCGTGTGCTTGCATTTGGTGGAACTATTTTTTTAAGTTGTTTTACATTTTTCTTCATTTTAATTTCATTGTTCAAGTCCCTGGAATGCAGTGTGTCATCAATCTGAACACAAAATTAAGAAAAGAAATGATTTTTTTAACCATTAAAGAAGAAATATCAGGGAGCATTTTAAAAATCAGACTTGCACCAAATAGAACTTTTCTTTAATTTCAACTTTTTGTCTAAGCTAGTTCTAACTTAATGCACATTTTTTATTAAAATGTTGTTATTTGTGAAGCAAGATTCCCACACTTCACTCAGCACATGCACACCCACAAAAAGACACATCTCAGGCTCTTTTCACCAGCCACTGACCTGAGAGCCGTCTTTGTTTTGTGTGTGCTGCTTCCCTCTTCCACCTGCTAACAGGCAGCTGGCTGCTCTGTTATGACAACGGCCAGAGCTTCCAGACAGCCTCGTAACAGCTTGGCTCGTTAGTGGGAGATTTAACACTCTAACTTTGGGGGTTTGAGGGGCTGCTAATGTCCTGGAGGGGTGACTGACAGAGAAGGAGATGATTAGGTCTCCCTGCTTGCTTGGACAGAGCTTTGGCTGACAGTTTCCTGTTTCATTTGCAACAGAGTGACTTCTGTTTTTTTTCTCCTCATTCAAAGCAGCGCGACCAGTTTAGACATTGTAGTTAAGGAAATAAAGAAACCTGAATAAAAACACTGTCTTTGCTCTGCAAGTGAACAATGTCTTGTAGTTGGAATCTTTTATTAGATGGGAAATGTAAATTCAGTGTTTTCAGTTGAAAAACAAATACAATTTTAACCCAAGATTCATGTCAGCTGGAGCTGAAGTTATTCCATTTTAACACCTTTGAAAACACTCTTGCACTTGCACAATCAACCCGCCACATGTGCTACTGTAATTAATAGATATTTGTCTACTCTATATAACCAATCCTTACAGATAATCCTGATTCACACAGAATGGGACATTTACGTGAAATACAGAGCATTACTGAGACTCACATTGGTTTACAGTCATTTGTGAGAGAAACAGTACCAACACGTATCCCACTCTTTTAGTCTCATTTTTTAAAGCACTGGGTACCCCTTCATCATCTGCTTGCAACATGCAATGCTTTCCTGCCACTGAGCCTTTCTAATATGTGGTTAACCTTGTGTCAGAGTTGCAGATTTAGTCACTTGTATAACATTGTAAAACAGTTGCTTTTTAGGTTTTGACACCACAACAGCTAAGTTAGGTCCAGGTAAAGAAAAAACAACTATTTGGGTAAATTTAGGAAAAGATCATTGACTTATATTTTAATGGAACTCAAAAGTGACCCATCTCTCTACACCAAATTCTAACCCTATAGGGACACTGGCCAATGGACATGATGCTGTAAGTATTTGCATTGCTGAAAGTGCCATGCAGGGTAAACAGATGCTAATGGGGTACCAGTTCCTTTAAACACTGGTGGTAAGAGGTCCTTGACAAGCTGGAAATGAGAACCTGTCAACAATAGATATGATACATATATGATTTTTTTAATGGCTTATGGATACTGTAAATATACGAACATTTTTCACCACCAGTTATTAGGCTTTGTAATTTGAAGGCGACAGCTCTTATAAGCAGCTGGAACCAGTTATGGATATGACACTGAGGCCCAATGATGGTGCCTCATTATGCCAAATGAAAACATGCCAAGATGCCATGGTACCGCAAACATTTAGGAACACCCCCCTAACACACATACACATACACACTCACTGAACATCAGTCAGTTCCTATAGTGAGTCTATAGTAGGTTCACATTAACAGGAGGGCTTTCGTGGGAATTGAAAGCTGCATCCAATTATGTTTTCAAAGGTTGTATGGGATATTTTTGCTAACTTGATCGCAGCAGCCGGCAGTTGTTAACCAAGACTTTACTTAGAGCTTCAAGGACATTATTTACCTCTTTTAAGTAGATACTGAGAGACCTCAAGACATAAATCAGGAACAGTTACAGCACATAAAAGATAAAACATAAAGCTTTGAAAACTGACAAATGAGTAATATGACTGCTGAGGTGTAGTAATGACTCTAAGGCTGCTGGCATTATTATATACATTATGATCTTATTATTTTTTGTGTTACCAATTAATCATTTAACAATGGATATTAAAAAATCAAGGCTGTGACTGTTACATTAGTTGCATTTGTTGACTTTAAAGCAAAAAATACTGGGATCAGACCAATGAGGTCTTATGCCATGCAACGTCTCTTGCCCTCAACATAAATAAGAAAATAATGCTTGGGGACAAACACACACAGTTTGTCTAAAAAGATGTCTGTCTATACTGCATTTAATATTTCTTACAACAGGCTAAAAAGAAGTGAAAAATCTGTCAGCATGTTTTTTTCTCTTCAAGTCTGTGATAAAAGTAAAAACCAGGCAAATAAAACACTAATAAAACACATGCAATTCACAAATGTTATGACTTTTTGTTGCAAATTTAATGTTGACTGAGGACAAATTGAATAACAAGTTTTATCTATGTAATAACATCTCAATGCTGAAAACTGAATCTTGGCTGCTCTTGGTGCTCATCAGCTGCCCATTCCTTTAGCATCTGCAGGAGAGTTGCTCATAATTATGATGGATTAGACTGCAGCTCTTTGTGCCTGCAACAATTGTTTTGAAAATGCTGCGGATGTGACATGCATTATTAATTCAGGGAGACAGAAATCAATGTTTTACTGGAATCACTGGAATCTATTTGCTTGAGAGTGAAAGTGTATGAGAAAAGCAATAATGTATTAGTAAGCATTTTTATTGCTTAACTTTTTACAGAAAACTTTTTTTTTCTAAGCATCACATTTATTTAAAAAACCCTTAACAATACTACATCTCTCATACGAAAAGGGATAGTAGATAACTCTGAGGCTGATTGGGCAAAAACATTTTTTTTTTAAAAAGTTACTCATTTTTGAGGTATTCCTGTTTTCTGGTCATTTTAATTTGCAAGTCTGTCAAAGAAAATGGAAAATGTAATTTTCTCTGTGCTTTAGATGGAGTGAGTGGATGACTGCACAAAGGCAAATACTTTCCATTCTTCAAGAAAATGTTGACTTGCATCTCACAATTACACAAAACAAAAATCCTTTAAAAATGTTTTTCTATCATTGTCTTTCTTTTTGCATAAACACTTATAGAGTTAAACTACACATGCATATAACAAATGATCTCATTCCAGTATAGGCCAAAAACTTATTATTACTAAGTGATAACTTATTATCACGAGGTGGCTTAAATGGAATTACATTATATTATTATATATTTGCTCTACATAGGGGACCAGGCAGTTAAATTAGTTCAGATTAGCATGTGAAATATTCACTTATATGTTTCTCTTTGAGTTTTTTTTAAAAAACATTATTCTCAAAACCAGGTACATTTGGAAAAAGAACCTTGTCAGGATGATTGACAGGAGCATGTGAAACATTTGTGAGGGTCAGTTAATAGTTTGGGCTCATAAGTTCATTACATAAAGCTTAAATTGCTGTGAGTTTAACCCTCACAACAAAGGACTCAAACTAAATTAGCATATTTGACTTCACAATTCGTAAAGGGTGAAGAATACCACAACTGAACAGCTGACAGGCAGCCAACTCCTCCTCCCATCTACCATCTGGGATATAAACCCCTTATTCTATTGCCTTCAAACAGAGTAGTATTTTCTTTGGTATATTTTTTTCTTTGATATGATCAATGAGTTAATTTCAGAAAGAAAAAAAATCTTACTTCAAAATTTTACTCTGCCATAAAAGTTATTTCAAATAACACTGTTGCAGTGGTATTGAATAAGTAAATATAGTAAATAGAACTTCAGTGTCTGATATCTATGTAGCTGTATGTCTGAAAAAATCAGGAAACTGCTTATTTGCACATTGACTCTTTCATGTAAGTGGTGCAGCTTTTCAGAGATGCAAAATGGACTGAGAGAACACACACTTGCAAGTTAAATAGGGCAGGCCTTTATTGTTTTTCTTTTTTCTCTGTTCATATAGAACCTGTTCCTAGTATTTCTATTTAAACAATTGCTGCTTTCTAATATTATAATTTAAAGAAGATCATTTATAATGTTTCCCTTATCTACAAAATATTCCAATATGCAAGTCAAATAAACACAGATTGATGGCCTTTTTTTGCAACCAGAAGTTTCTTTTAATACAAAAGTCACGTAGCAGTTTCCTAGTTTTTATCTGTTAAACAGTACCATACATGACAGTAAG
>JAPZDY010000020.1:1496012-1524350 GCA_029783645.1 Ctenochaetus hawaiiensis
TTATAGTATTTTTAGATTTGCAGTCCACATACAGTTCATAACAGGATGTCACAGCTTCCAGTTTGAGATAACAGTCTTCAAAAGGAAACACACATAATGCCATGTACTACTGTGATGGGCACAGAAAATGTAAAAACAAAACATGGGAACACTTTCAGAACACCTTTTGTTTAAGTCATGTATGCTAAATTAAAAATCGTGACTTACATTTCACTTTCAGTCTCTAGTTTGCATTTTCTCCTCCTTGCTCACTTTGTGCTTACTATCTGATTTCAGGTGATTGAGGGATGAGCTCATTGAGCATAAATCTGATCATATGAAGGGATTGTGTTACAGGTTGATAAATGTTTAGTGCCAAATGAAAACACAACTCCACTGACCTTCCCTTCCTGAGGCCATATTCAGACCAAGGCATCAAGTGCTAAAGTTATTTCGCACATGATTCTATTCCTTAAAAAACATTTGACAGTAGTGAAATCATTACAGTTGCTGGGAGGAGAAGACTGGGAGGTCAAACTTCCTGAAAATAATTAGCATAGCTTAAAACAACTTCTCAAGTTTTTTCAGAATTTTTAGGGGGCCTCAAGCCCTCAGAATTGGGAAAGGTTTCTGTAACTTAATATTTCTATTCCACTTTCTGCCTTGCAGGACGGCAGAGGGCAGCCTTGTGCATGGACTCTGAGCAGGCCAGATGGAAACAGAACAGGCCAGACATGAGACGGAAGAAAGTCTGATATTAGCACAATTTGGCACATCTCACAACATCTCTCACAAACTCCAAAATGGAGGCCAGTCCTCAGAACGAGATTCACTGCAGATCACTGGGGATACGAACTGGAACAATTACAAGCCAAGCACAGGTGTCAACTCCATGAAGAGGCACAGGGAGAACTGCAACAGCCCTGCTTCAGTGCAAGGGCTGTTAGATCAAGAATCCTATGTAATGAATGGGGAACTGATGAATGGAGAGTTGAAGTATGCACTCAATGAGCAGTCCTTACTGGTCCACCAATCCAAGAAACTTAAAGGTGATTCTGAGTTTAAGGGAAATGGCAACATGAGCTCCAGTCTGGTGGAAAACTTTCCTGTGTTAACAAAGGCAACTGAATTTGAATGCCATACCCCACAGACAGAGATTAAGTTAGACAAGAGGAACTGTAGTTTTCCTAATGGAGATATTTTCTGTCTACCAAGGAATAAACAAGTTTCAATTCCAAATGGTGCTGTATCCTCCCCTTCAACTATAGAAAGCACTCCAGGTGATCTTTTAGAAAAAACTTTGTCTCAGTATTATCCTGAGCAAGTGTCAATTGCACAACAAACATCTGGACCACAGCTAGATTCTGTCAATGGTTCACTTGCAAATAAGTTGCCCAGTGAAGGTGTTCGACCCCCCTCTTCAACCTCGGGAATGCCCAATTCAGTGCAGATGCCTGACTCACATCAACAGCAGCCTGGGGCAACAGGCAGTGTTGAAGGAAGCAACAATTATAACTCTGTTAACTATGTAATGAACGGATACTCCAACAATTTTAAAGTAGACCACCACCAGCAACAAAAACAGCAGCATCAACAGCGGTCACTGGCTTACTCTGGTCAAGAGCTGTCGTTAAGTCAGCTGCCTGGCATGATCCCACCTACAAGTACTGCCAGTAGCTCACAACAACATCAAAATGGCCCACAGTGTTATCCAGATGACACAAATCCTCAAGGTATATATGCCAAAGTCAACTGTGAGTTTAACCAGAATTCTTTTATGGAACAAAATGCTCCTCTACAGGCAGCAGAGACTTGTGGATATGGATCCTTTCCCAACTCTGGATTAAAGAAGATGGGGCAGAGTGAGAAACCTGAGTCTGATCAGCATCAGCACTGTGGCTCTGACAGGGGACACCAGTATGGAATTCAACACCAGACCTTAAAGCAAAATGCTGGGAATCCACATGGAGTTGAAAATTCAGGATCCATGGAGCCCAATCTCCAGCAAGTACATCATGCTGGGTTAGAAAATGGGATGGAGAAGGCATCTCAGCAGAGACCCAACTTGTCATGTTCAGCTTCCCACCGGAGAGACTGGATTGAGTTAAACTCTTCACATTCCCAACATCAACCAGCAAGTGGCCCATCAACCCAGGCACAAGAGCAAGACATGTGGAGGGGCTTCCCTTCAGAGCCTCAGTCAGAGCAGCAGACAGCTGAACCCCAGGTTCCCTGCCAGATGTTGGAGCCAAATCCGGCACAAAGATTCCAGACACAGGGAGTTTTCATAGATAGTAGCCAGGGGACTAACAGCTTCCAGCAGCAACAAAAACACTGTCTCCCAGCCCAAACACACCATGCTCCAGCCCAGCACAACACTGCCCCTGAGTGGCAGTCAACAAATTCTAAGGCACTGCAAATACATCAGTCTCTACCCCAGAAAATGCTTGAGCAGTCTAACATCCCCCAGAATCAGCAGACAGATAGCCGCTTTCACACTCAGATGCAGTCAGAGCACTTAAGTGAAGACCCTGAACTGCAGAATATACTGTCACCTGGGTTTTTAGCAACACAACAGCAGCAACAACAGCACTGTCATCTTCAACGTCCCCTGTCCCACCCTCCACAATACGAAGGGCAGCAACTCAAGTCCCCCAGTTACAGACCTCGTAGTCAGCCTCAGCCAGTTCAGCAGCAGCTACAACCCAACCAGCCTCAAAGAAACAATTCTGTTCAATCCAACAACCAACACATCCAGTGCAGTGACCATGCAACTTTCAGTTACAATAACACAGAGATGCAACAACTACAACAACAAAGGCAGTATCCTCCAAACTCAGGCACCAGTAACCTCAAGCAATTTCAACCACAGCGGCCTAACAACCACTGCCACCAGCCCAACCATGTGGACATTTCTCAGACCTCTACACTGTTGCAACCTCACTTGCCACAAGGTGCGTTAAATCAACAGGTATCAACACAGATGTATCCTAAAGCTGAACAGCAGCTGAAGGTAGCATGCGCTCAGTTCCAAAGGGGACCTCGACTACCTCTGGGACCTGCTGGTACCCACGGAGACTTTCAGAGGCATGCAGCACTGCGAATGCACCTGTTACAAAAGCAGGAGCGCCAGGGCTCACCTCATCCTCCTCAGGCCATTGGTGACCCCAAACATGGCCCAAGAGATGTGAAAATGCTAAATGGACCCAGATTTGAACTGCCTGGCTCACAACAGCAGGGGCAACAGTTACAGATGAAAGAGGCATGCATAAGAGGAATGCAAGTCAAGCAGGAAAATCCCCAATCCCTGTGTGAGCAAAGCAAAAAGCAGGGAAGCATCTTGGCCTCTATGGAACAAAGTCTGAAGCAGTACCAGCCTTCATCTGTGTTTGAGAAGAAATCCCTTGTTATCAATTCAATAAGTAAAGTCAAGGTGGAATCATCTGGACCTGTCACAATTTTGTCAACAAACACTGACCTAAGTGGAGTGGATTCATCAGCAGCTCCCTTAGCCAATGTAGCTCTAAAAAAACCTGATTCAACCCCTAAGAAGGAGCAACTCCTACAAAGCTTTATGGACTCTCCAATGAAGTTACTGGATACCCCAATAAAGAATCTTTTGGATACACCCATGAAAACACAATATGACATTGCATCCTGTCACTGTGTTGGTGAGTCTCATGATACCGGTACTTAAACTTTATCGATAGATTTGTGTTCAAATATTAATGTTTGCTCCTTTATGATATTTAGAACAAATCAGTGAGAAGGATGAAGGCCCATACTACACTCACTTGGGGTCAGCACCTAGTGTTGCCCGTATACGCGAGTTGATGGAGAAAAGGTGAAACACAAATTTGAATTTTTCAAAATTACTGTAAATACAGATTGTGTATGATAGCCACAGTATACTATTTTGGTGTGTTAATTTTTTTGTCTCTATTTTTGTCTAAAGGTCTGGTCTAACTGGTCGTGCCATCAGGATTGAGAAAGTAATATACACCGGCAAGGAAGGGAAAAGTACACAGGGATGCCCCATAGCTAAATGGGTAAGAATCATTTTTGTACATATTATTTGAGATAAAACTGTGCTTTTATTTGCTTTGACTATTGTTTTAAATATCTGCATGTGAAAAAAATCCTGTACCTATTATGTTATAGGTGATTCGTCGATCCAGTGATGAAGAAAAGCTACTGGTGTTGGTGCGGGAACGTACTGGTCACACATGTGACACAGCCTGCATCATTGTGGTAATTCTTGTCTGGGAGGGCATCCTGCCCAGCCTGGCTGACCGCCTCTACCTCGAATTAAGTGAAACTCTGAGAAAGCATGGAGCCCTAACACAGAGACGCTGTGCTCTCAATGAGGAGTAAGTGACAGCCCATACAACTCAAATCTTAAATCTTAAATCTGGCTAATTGGTGCACAGTAATTATTAACTAAAGACACTAATTTATTATACAAGACACATTTTAAGTCAGTGTAGCATTCTTTTTTTGAAATGTGCCTGTTTCAAGCATATCATTAGTCCTAATCCAAAAGTGTTCATTAGGAGGCTGCTGAGCCTGGTTGCCATTGCCTGCTCACCCAGCTCCAGTTTTGGTACCCACTGCAGGGCTGCTTCCACCCAGCATTGCCCACTGGGTTCCCTCTGCTGTAGGCCTGTCCTCCTGGCAGTGTGGAGCTCCTTTGCTGGAGATGTATCTAAGTGCTCCCAGTCAGAGCAGATTCAGAGATGGGGAGTGCTAGCTGCACAGATAGCTGAACTAACTAGATGAGAGTAACTACAGTTAGGAGCACTCAGTTGTTAATTCAGCAACAAACAAAGCTATATGTTCCTCAGTGTGAAAAACAGAGTTGAGACAAGGCAGCTTGAGAATTTCAGAAAAAAAACAATATTTTCTCCATAAAATATGATTATGTTTCACCAAAATTAGTTAACAGAGTTAACATTTGTACATGTTATAAAGTTGTGTTTTGTATAGGACAAACACACTCTGCTTTGATAGCATCTAGCATCTTGTGCTGTTGAAGCTTTCTTCATACAAAAGTGAGCATGGTCTCACCTAACAACAAAATATAAAGTACAGGCAGAGGACAGGGTCTCAACAGTTTCAGAAACCACAACACAGTTCTAGTAAGTTTTCAGCAATGCTTTAAAGAAATTATATTTGCATGAGTCCATTGTTTTTTTATTTGTTGATGAAGCTTTTTGTCTTCCCCCTTCAGGAGGACCTGTGCATGCCAGGGGTTGGATCCTGATGCCTGTGGAGCATCTTTCTCCTTTGGCTGCTCATGGAGTATGTACTACAATGGCTGCAAGTTTGCACGGAGCAAAATACCAAGAAAATTCAAGCTACTAGGGGATGACATGAAAGAGGTATTTCATATAGACTATAATTATTAATCCAAGGTTACATGATAAATAAAAAGCTTATTAAAGATACATATCAGTGGCATTCATTTTCTTTCAGGAAGAGAAAATAGAGCACAACTTTCAAAATCTGGCAACATTATTGGCTCCCTTATATAAAACTTTGGCACCTGAAGCATATGGAAACCAAGTAAGTATATCTGGACATTCTACCCAGTATCATGTCTCCATTTAGTCCTTAGGATCGGTTCATATAGGCACAAGTTTTCCATTTTTTAGAGACACTAAGCCCAACTTTCAAATAAAAACTTGTCCCCATTTACAGAAATCTTAATAGTACAATTTCCACATCTTCATCTTAATGATTTATCATTATAAAATTTATAATGAAAATGAAATTTTTATAAATTTATCAACTATGCATGGCTTTTTCTCAGACCATGTAGATTCTCTGGTATTTCTCAGAGAATCTACATGGTAAAGTAGTTTTCTTAAGGTTTGTCAATTACAAATTTTAATGAGCTGCAGAATCTCTTTATATCAGTTTCACCAGCTGTTTTTCTGGACACAGGTGGAACATGAACACAGGGCACCAGATTGTCGTCTGGGGCTCAAGGAGGGCCGTCCCTTCTCTGGGGTCACTGCTTGTCTAGATTTTTGTGCCCATGCTCACAGAGATCTCCACAACATGCAAGGTGGCAGCACTGTGGTAAGCAGAACTTGGGAAATGTATATCTGTCTAAAAATGTTGTATACTTTTAGGAAAGGATACAGATATTAAGACTGCACACAAAGCTATGCCAATGTCCAGCTGAAGCACTGTTGAAGAACAGATATGTGAATAATGAAGTAGACATTTAATTTTTATGACATCCCCGACAAAGAGTACTTAACTCACCCTGTTTTACCAGGTGTGTACATTAACAAGTGAGGATAACCGGGAGATCGGAAAGATACCAGACGATGAGCAGCTTCATGTACTGCCTCTTTATAAGGCTTCCACCACTGATGAATTTGGCAGTGAGGAGGGTCAGCAGGAGAAGATTAAGTCAGGTGCAATCCAAGTCCTCAGTGCCTTCCGCCGTCAGGTGCGCATGCTTGCAGAACCTGCCAAGTCTTGCCGGCAAAAAAAGCTGGATGCTAAGAAGGCAGCTGCCAACAAGAATGCCATGCTGGAAAGCTCTAATGATAAGGCAGAGAAGGCACTCCTGGCCAAGTCAAAAGCTGGCACTTATGAGAATACCACTCAGAACACTCCTATGGCAGGTAGGGTAACAATTATCTTGACAGATTTAGTAAATTGTATCATAAAAAATTTTTTGTCTTTGTAGGGACATGTTCACAACTTATTCAACTAACAATTACAAACTCAGAGAGTTGTGGGATGACAAAAATGACATATGATTGAAGATTTGTGTAATCTATTTTACTGCTGCTTAAGCCTTTATCTCTCGGGGGGTTTGTTTTCTAGGACTTATTTCAGGGGCTGTGGGAACAACCTTCCAGTCAGGTCAGCCAACACACCCCCTTGGGGCCCCTCATCAGCAACTACAGCAACAACAGCACCAGAGCATTCTTCCCCCTTATCCTGGCTCAACAAATGCAGCCAGCTACCCCAGGTTCCCCAACCACCCTGGGTCTTTTCCAAGCACTTCCAAGCCAGGCGGCACGTATCCTCCTTTGCCACCACAACCAGCCAGCCCTTATCCCTCCCCGCTCCATGCGCCAAACTCTTACATTAATGGGTCAAATCGTCCATACCCAGGTTATCAGTGTAATGGAGGAATGCCACTGGACAATTACCATTCATATTACGCTTCAAACCCAAAGCACCTGGACATGTATCGACAAGAGCGGCCAGCGCTTTACCCAGAGCAGCAGTACAGTGTACATCAACGTTATGGGGTCAATTATCCACCAAGGTATGGTGAGCAAAGTTTACAGGTCAACGGTTACAATGCTTGCGGTATGAGGTCAGTTCATCCCATGAGGCCATATGCCCCTTATGGTCCTAATGGAGCCTCAGAGTCCCAATTCATGGACCCTCTGTCAAGAGCATCTCCAGCTCATGGAGGTCTTGACTATACAGCAACTGTGAGCAAAGGCAATCAGTTTGGAGGATACCCCAATCCATACCTATCTCGGAGCCCCCAGATCTTAGCCCCAGGCCAAGATCATTTCCATATGCAAATCAAGACAGAAATGGGCATGCCTCGTCAACAGATGCTTTCTGCTCAGTTGAGTGGTGGATGTTTAAACCCTGAGACGCAGTCAGCGTTAGGTCTGCCTAATGGGAGCCTTATGGGCTCTAGTATTAAGCAGGAGCCCGGAACACCACAAACACCCACAACTCCACAAAAGCCAGAGATGTGGTCAGACAATGAGCACAACTTCTTGGATCCTGACATTGGTGGTGTGGCAGTGGCACCAAGCCATGGCTCAGTCCTCATTGAGTGCGCAAAGCGTGAGCTTCATGCCACGACGCCCCTTAAAAACCCAGATCGCAACCATCCAACACGAATCTCCTTAGTCTTTTACCAGCACAAAAATATGAATGAGGCCAAGCATGGCTTGGCACTATGGGAAGCCAAGATGGCAGAAAAAGCTCGAGAGAAGGAGGAAGATGCAGAGAGGAATGGTGGTGATGGGACACCCAGCAAGGGCAGCAAGAAGGGTGTGAAGCGTGAGCATCCAGAGTCATCAGAAAGCACTGGGGAGCCTCCTTACAAGCGTTTTATCCAGGCACTCATGGAAGGGTCCTTGTCGTGCACAACAAATACCTATGTCAGTACATCTCCTTACGCCTTCACCAAGGTCACTGGGCCTTACAGTCAATTTGTATAGAAAATCATTTATAAAGAAGACAATTGAAGGTGCTTTATTTATGGACAACAAACACCACTGGCCTCATCAATACACTCCTTTCTATTATCAAAAATGTTCCACTGATGAGGGAACCTGTGATCAGTAGAGATATGAATCACCTTTCACATCAGGTTTTACACCTCTTTAACAATCAAGCTTTACTAGTTGACTCTACTAAGGATTTTTCTTTTCTTTGGCAATTTTTGCAAGATACACACTGTCAAAATCTCTGGTGCTTTCAGTCTGATACATAAGGACCTATTTCTAATGGAAACAAAGTTTCATTTTTGGTGGCTTTATTTTTCTTACAAAATTTTGAAGATGTCATCCTGGCATAAAACACTGACTTTGTAAATGACAATATCCACGGTGCTAAAGTGTGTGCTTATTACCATTTACTTTAATTCAAATGCCTTCACACTATTACCAGAACACACTCTACGAGTGACACTTGACTTTTGTCAACAGGACACTGAATATTTCATCCCACTGTCAAATCATCAGCATCATAATGTTTCTTGGCAAGTCAGCGTTTATAAGAGCACTTTTTGATATTGAGAGTTAAATTTTAAGTTAAATGAAAATTTAATGTTTTAGCAATACCTTTAAATCACAAAATCTGGTTATACTGTATTGCTACATTGAAAGTAATTCATTTCTAAGCATCACTAAAATTAAATTGATAAATTTATACCAGAGGGTTGTATGAGCTATCCATGGAACTGTCTGGAGTTAATGCAAAAATATTTTTTAAAGTATCATTGTGTTGGTGCTTTTTTTTTCCTTTGTCATTTATACTGTATTTGAGCCATTCTAATGGTGCATTTCTAACATTTTGAGGCAAAAAAAATTGTACATGTGTGTGTTATTTTAGTTTTTCCAGGTTTACTTTGTTGTCAGTGACTCTTTTTAATGCTCCTTACCTTAGGTTCATTGAACAAGCCTGGACTGTGAATATTTCATGTAGTTTAATGTCTGTGGTGCTTCGTAAATGTGCTTTTTATACACTGAGGAACATGAAACAGGGTAAGCTCAGCGTCAGTTTCAGAGGGCAGCTGGCTTGCTGTGGGGTCTTTAATTATTGCAATTTAACTGTAAGATAAACAGGTGAGATTTGTACAGTAAGTTAATTTCCCTTTTTGAATTTACTGTTATAGATTTTGTGTTGTAAAGATTGCTAACAGCCTATTTCATTGTTATTCTTTGGGTTTCAACTGATTTTATATCATGAGGTGCTATTCAACCTACTAGACGCATACAATGTGAGACTTTTTGGCAGTGAGAAGGCTTTTAAATAATGTACAGTACAAACCTGTCATATACCTCAAACCTAGTTTGGCAATAGGAGTATAACATATTTTTCTTTCTTATTTTGTATATTACTTTCAAAATGTTAATAACAGTTAAACTTCAGGCCACCATAAGGCATACAAGTTCATTTCTTACTTTCTTATCAATCTGGTAGAAAGTATTATTTGAACTTCTTTGATGTTACTGTTAAATCAGGGACATTTTCAATGTCAATTTCAATTTGTGTACATTTTCATTGCCCATTTTCTCCTTGTCTTTTAATCATTCAGGTACTCGCTATTGCATCCTGAATCCAAATCTTTACTTCACACTGACAAAAATTATTTTGTGAGGAAAAAGATGCTTTCCTGCAATTTTTTACTTATATTTTAGTGTGTAGAATGGTGGTAATCTTTTAAAAGTAATTTGAACATATATGCACTGAGTTGACTAAAGGGAAAAGTATGATATTAACTAAATAAAAAGCAGTGTATTTGCTTTTTGCTATAAGGCGAGACCAGGGCAGTGATTAAAGTAGTGGCACATCTTTGTGCCTGTGTATAGTTAAATTTATTTATAACCACTAAGCAATTGTACAATGATTTCTCTTCCCTGTCTATTTGATTTAATTAATGCGATATATAATGGAATGACTTTAATGTTGTAGTACCAACTTACCCCACTCTTCAACATATTCATTTTCTGAAAGCACTTCATTTCTTTTTCAGGAAAAAATATGTTATAAAGAATTACAAAACATTTTATTTAAACAAATTGTAAATGTGTTAAAAAAAAATAAATTATGTCACATTGTACATAACAAGAACCTGTTTTTCAGGAACACAACTCATTCTTTGATTTTGATGTAGGCTCTTTTCTGTTAAGTTGACCCACAGCTCCCCTACCAGAAATCCTCCATCATCATATCTTTAATTGTCCTTTTGGCTCTTTCAGGTTAAAAGAAAGATCACAGTTAGATTATCCAGGAAGTCTTTGTAAATTTATGCTCACAACAATGTTTACAGTTATAGCATCCTGTTCGCTCAGTAATTAGAAGTTCTAGATTGTTTTTTTTTAACTGTTCCATTTTGTAAAAATAAATTACATAAAAATGTTGAATTTCATTGTACAGGACCCAGCTACAGTAGCAGGTTGTGGTTAAGAAAGCAGAGGTGTCTAAGATATAGCGGGTTTAAAGCATAGCCATACTTGAAGATGCTTCAGAGTGTTTCTGAGTGAGTCAACATTACTTGAATGACTTTATGGGCTTAACTAGCGCACTATATGTGCTCAGCTCAAAGGTTAAGCTAGCAGTTGATACACACTTGGTCTTTTTGCAGTTAGACACTAAAGGTTAAGAAAAATGTGCAACTTTTTGCCTGTCATTTTATTTTTAAAGGCTTCCCTTGTTCTCCTGAAGTTTGGTATGCTACAAAAAATGGAATTAAGGATGGGTATTAATACTGTAAGTATTGTAATGTACTGAATGCAGTTTATTTGAAAGCTGTTTATTATATCATTCCTGATATTGCTGAGATGTGGGTGTTTTTTTAATAAAATTTATATTTATTTAAAGCAATATGGTTTGTTACTCCAAGTTAATACAATACCTAAAATTCTGTTAATTTTCTTTCACATGCTGAAGTTTTTCCACGTAATACAGTCATTTTTTTAAAGTTTTTCTGCAAATTATTGTTAACATTTTGTAGTTTTTAAATGTGGGCCGGAAACACAAAGGGATGAAGCTATAAAACAATCATCACGTTTACGCTTTCTTTATTATTTACCCAACTGGGTAGAAATTTCTCACTTATAACATACAAACTGTGGTGCATTCGTGGTCGCAAGTGTGAAACGATTACAGTATAAAATGCAAATTTGAGCACAGTAGCATAACTTGCTGTTTTTTAACAAAGCTGGGCCTGACACTGGCCACACAATTATCACAATACAAATACAATATAATTTACAGTTTTTTATAAAAAAGGAACCACTTTTTTGTGATAAACTTCTAAATTACAATTGGTGTTAAATTAATCAGTCTGGTGTTCAACATGATACTCAAAAACATACCTCACTTCTGGTTCTTTACTAAACATTACAAATGTACCGAATTTTAACTGCTGCAAAAATTCAATGTACTGGCTATTAGCACTTAATTTTTCAACAAATTTTTGGAAAATGAACATAGATGGCACTTTAGACTGCTATGAATGAGTTAACAAAAATAAATCCGGCTTCATACAAAAGGTACAGCTGCTTCGTATTATGTTGTGAAGTTTTGTTGGTTTCCATATTGCTTTGAGGGCTTCAGACAAAATGCCACTTATCCACTGAGCAAGATAAGATTTAAAAAAAAAAAAAACATTAAATCATAAGTGTCAAAACACAGAAAATCTAAAATTAATTAATTAAATTTTAAAAAATGGTGCAGTTACAGTATACCATTATTTACTTACCCTCTGGAGATACAGGATGTGCACAACCAAGTGGAGGAGCCTAGGGTGTCAAATGTTATACATGACAATTACAAAATTAAATCTAATATTTATACTATTATTGTGCTCATGATTGTGTTCATTGTGAAGAACAGCATAATGGAGGTTCTCACCGATTGAACCACATCTCTGGTCTCATCTGCACTGCATTTGAAAGGGCTCTCACAGCAGGAAATATTTTTGCTGAACATTAAAGAAAAAAGTTACGCTTCTCATACATAGGTGCATACACACACACACACACACACAAAGAGTGGGGCTTTCACCTCCACCAACCTACCATATGATCCCTCCACTGTTTGTCTGCTTCTGCACTAGTGCCCTCCAGTGCTCATGGGTGGACTTAATGATCTCAACTGCAAAGTCCTATGGAAAGGACAAAGAACAACAAAAAAAGACATTTGAATTTCTTCAGTATCAATTCATTTGGGTTCATTCAGTTTTAACCACTTAAAGCTCAATGGACTATGACCCATAGTACATAAACTGTTGTATCATACCTGTCTATTGTAATTGGTGTTAAAATTGTCTCAGTACCTTGTCTCTGAATTGTCCATTGAATCCAAATTGGTTCTCAGGCTTTCCATCAGGAACCTTATATTTCTTAAACCAGTCAACAGTGGCCTCTAAATGACCAGGCCTGCTTTTGCGAACATCCTCTATACCTGGAGAAAACACAAACCCAAGCAACAAAATGAGAACAATATGTTCTATATAAAAAATAGAACAATATGCAGCCTCTTTGTTTTGGTATGGATTAAATGTGAATCCGTATTTCATTTACATTTGGCATTGGGTTTATATCTTAAATAAAAAACATTGAATGTGAACAAAATTGAATGTGAACATCCTGCCATTAAGAAAAGATATAATGTTAAATTATCTGCATTTTTACAGCTTTTTTTATAGTCTTTTGACCACTCAGAGCCTTTAGTAATACAAATCAACACTCATCCATTTACATAAACATTCATAAACTAACTACAGGGGCTTTGAAACAATCTCCTAACACGCTCAACACAAACACATGCACACAAACAAAGTGATGACACAGCCATTGAGATGTTGGCATCATAGAAGGTAGCAACGGCCCATTGAAACGGTTTAAGGAGGAGGTAGCAGATATAAGCAAATTAGGCATAAAATATTAGAAAATGGGTTTAGCAAATTTTCTAGGTGGTAAAAATTTTTAATTTAGCAAGCTTGTCAGTCTTTAGGAAAGAAACCTAAATGTAAACAAAACCATGTTGACAATTGAAACACCACAAGGCAAGGTTTATGATCATGTTGTTCAGAGAAATGGTCTTAAGTTTGGTCTGAGCAGCCAAACCTTCATGGATTCCTGGAAATATTTTGTCCAGAGTCAGTCACTTGAATCTGAACTGAGAAGTACAGGCCAAACAACTAGTAACAGTTTTTACAGTTATATACTTAAATTACAATTTAATAGTAGCTTACTTTGAGTAACTGTAAAAAAAAATGTAATTAAGTTACTGCTGCAAGTTAAAATGTTGAAGATTATTAAGGGGCTGAAGCCAAATATATATTTTTTTCAATAAAAAGCTTTATATCTAGAGTATAACTTTAATTTGGTTGCTTTATGTATCTTTTTGCTATGCAGAAAATGCAACAACTCAGATTCACAAAGCAATTGAGACAAACCTGAGTATAATGCAACCAAGACCAGAATGACTCACAGGGAGCTGTCACTTTGTCTAAACAGGCTCTGTTCATTGGGCGGCATTTGCTCATGTTATGAGTGCAGTTTTTGATCAATTATCTAAAGGATTTCTTAGAGATAACTGTTGAGCAGTGGAAAACACCCACTATTAAGGTTTTTGGCATCTGGATCCTCAGCATTGATAGCGATGACTTTCCAGTCCATTTCTCCCTCATCGATCATGGCCAAAATACCAAGCACTTTGACTTGGATCACCTGACCTGGAGAGCACACCTGAGGAACAGACCAATACAAATTACACCTGCAAAGTGTATACAAAATGTACGAAGAACGTCCTATAGTTGCATAATTTATTTATAATCCTCCAAGAGTCTTACCTGGGTACCAATCTCACAAACATCAATGGGATCATTATCTCCATTACAATTTGTCTCTTTGTCTGTGTGGTTCGGGTCCTCCCACGTCTTTCCCAAGGAACAGTTCAAAAACATGACAGAAATCAAAATGTTTCTTGCCAACATTTCAACTAAATATGAATGCACTCATGAGCATAAAGACACTGGAGTAAAGTATGCTTTTCAATTAAAACTTAATTTATAAGTAAGAGTTTAAATTACAGTATTTTTGTTAAATATATTCAAATCTTATTTGTCAGGCACTGACTGTTGAACATTTCACAAAAAAGAGTCTTGTTGGCCTTAGTTGTGATGTAATCCAGACACTTCATGCATTTTCCTTACCTGTGGAATTGCCCCATAGTTCCAAATGTAACCTTTATGGGGAAAAACGTTGGCAACATACCGCAGCTTTCCTTTCTTTACATCTTGTTTTATCGGGTTCAGTGGTTCCTTTGTTGCAATCTGGAAATTAAATATGAGGCCATTATGAGGCTATATGGGGTATATGTATAAATGTGCAAGTGCATGGTTCTGCCATGGTTTAAAGGGAAAATTCAACTGGTTTTATGTGGATGTCTAATCATTGTATTACTGTCACAATGTGATTTGGTTTTAATTAGTTGTTCAATGCTAAAAAAGAAGGTGTAACATTAGGATTGTCAGCTAACCCTAACCCACAACTGAGCCAGGCAACTGTATGGGCGGGACCTCCATAACTTCATTTCCTGACCACTACTGCACAAACTGTGGCTCTAAATGACATCATCAACACAAGATGGCAGCACTTGTGTCAGGTACATTTGGCTTCATTTTAGTACAGTGGGAAGAAGTGGAGACAACTCATCCATCTTAATGTTAATAACTTATTGTACGATGATGTCAATTTATGGGCTCAGTAATCAATAAATAAATTTGAATTTACACAATAAATACATCATCATATTTATTGTTGTAGAAATAAGTAAACATACATGTTTGTGCATACCTGCAGTGTTATTACTTGGTTATTACATTTCAATCTAAGCATTTTAAATTGTAATAATCAGAATATCTTTTGAGTGTGAGCTTTCTTACCTCCATTTTAGCATTTGACCATCGAGGAACCTCCACAACCATGTTAAAAAGCACCTTTAAATATAGAGGAAAGCTATATAAGTATATGATGGACTAAATATTTTCATGTGGACAAAAATATTTTAATCTGAAGAGTACCTCACTCTCATTCTTCTTGGGTTTTTTAGCTGGCACATCACTGTCCTGTCAGGAGGAAATAAACATCAGTGAATTTCTGGTAGTAATATAATGTTTTGTTATTATTTTTTTATATGGAGCTAAATGTAGTAATAAACTATATAAAGTACTTATTAAACAGTAACTAAAACATCTGCTACCAGAATTACCTGCTCTGTCTCCGCTACAAGTGGAATGTCATGGAAAGGTGAAATGTATTTTCCCTCAGAGGTTTCTAAGAAAAAAATATCAAAAGATAAAACCTCCAAACACATAAACATATTGCAATGAAATCCAGGGTGATATGTAATGAATTTGTTGTACAGATCTGATATTCAATCAGTCCGTTTACTTGTCTGCTCTCAGACTGATTTGTGACATCATTGTCAATTTCTGCAAAAGTGTTCACAGCAGACAACACGACAGCAAACTTGTGTTTTGGCTGCAATCTTTAAAGCTGATAAATAGGATTTCAGTACAGAAAATTAAGCAATATTTTAAAGATAACAAATAAGAGAGGCTTTAACTACACAGCAAACACCTCCTCCTGTATTTAGCGCTCACTGCTGATGAAGCACGAATATTTACTTCCATCGGCTATAAGAGAACAACTCCCATGATTCCATGCTACATCACAATGTGATCAAACTCACACACTCACTAGGAGCAAAACTACTATGATTTGCAAGCTGTTCAAAAAATAATAATAATAATAACAATAACTGCAGTCATAACCAAAAAAGCTGTCACATTACCCATAATTGGAAACTGAATGTAGTGTTTAATTGGTCTCATATGGCTCAGATATTCAGTAATCATTATCACTACTGATGAATCAGGCTACATGAGAATGAAATAATGTATCAGATAATTAAAGTGCAAAACCTGCATCACAGTTGTGGCTTCATCTTATTTAAGGGTGACCTTGTGTAGTTGAGTTTTAGCTCGCTGCTGTTCATGGAAAATTTAAGTTTTTCTCTTAGAAAAGGATTTTTTTCTGCAGCTTCTGTCAAAATGACCACTAGACAGAAAACATACCCACATGAAGTATTCAGTATTACATCCTGCTTACCTGTTCCATGTTTTCTTCATTAAATATTTCAACCAACTGAAAACTTGGAGGCTAACTGTAGCAGGTTTTAACTCTAAAGCTAAGTGCAAGGAGTGTCACATGCCAATAAAACATCGCGTCTGCAAGTTTAAGGTCACAAGTTAAGCTCAAGCTGAACTTCGAGCTGTAGTTACCTGTAAGACACCGGACCTTGCACTAAACCATGCATGTCCCCCGAAAATGAAGGGGACACACATGGTTTCTGCGATAGTAGCTATGGTTAACTTACTAAAATAAATCCTGTAGTCAGGAGAATTGGGATGTCCTCTCTCTTCCGTTTGATAGTGCATTTCTTTTCGTAGATAAAACCAATGAGGTATCGCCGTTGCTTGTGTGATGAGTTTGTGTCGAGAGGCGGATAACGGGCCGAAAACTGTCACCAGTCGGCCGGTGAAACAGCGCAGAAGCAGTGGTCTCATTGTAGGCAGCTTGTCTCGGTTCCTACTTCCCGTCCTCCACCGCCGCCACTTCCACATAAGTGAAGGACGCAATAGTAAAGCCGAGCTTCCGGTCAATGTTTTACAAAATAAAAGACTTTACAGAGGCGCGGGGTAAATCTATAGCATAATCCTTTTGGAAACATGACTTAGATACCATTTTAACTATCTTATTCTGCTGTTTTTTAAAATAATAATTAAAAAAAGATAATGTTCAAAAAAAACAACAACAAAAAAAACAAATTCCTCTTTAAGGCATGAAGTTGCTTTGAACAATAATAATGCATGTGCAGTATCCTGAATGAAGAGGGGTTATTTTGAAATGCTAATTAATGTCAAAGTGAATTTTGTATATTTGTAAATTTTTTTGGCATGTTTCTGAAGTGAAATCCATCAAGTTTTATGATTGTATATCTAGGCCCACAAGGGAGATCAGAGGAGTTATCAAGTCACAGATGTTTTAAGGATATTTTTTTATCCATACTTTTTATAATGTGGAAGCAAATGTTGGTGGGTATGTGTTTCCACACTTCAACAGGCCAACAGGCAACATAATTACTTGGTAGTTGGTGCAATTGAACTTTTAATTTAAAAACAAAATAATTGCAACCGGAAGCTGATTCTCTCTTCCGTATGAACTTCACAACCCTTCCATCGCAGGTCCATGTGTAGTAACTTCATCTCACTGCCATCTAGCCAAACTGCCCCCCTAAAGAAAGGCACGTTTTCCTGATCCTGTCAAACTTCTTGGCTAAGCAAAACTATCTTTGTCCAGGGGATGGGAACACAGATGTGTCAGCATTATTTAAGAAAAACATGGCAGGCTAGGCTATTTGCTGGCAACAGCATTGCTTACATAGAGGGGGCAATAATCCTAGATGACTGATTTCTTTTCTTTTCTTTTCTTTTCTTTTCTTTTCTTTTCTTTTCTTTTCTTTTCTTTTCTTTTCTTTCCTTTCCTTTCCTTTTCTTTTCTTTTTTTGTGTTTATTTGCAACTCTTTCCATATCACAGGACAACAAAAAGAAAACGAAATGCCTCGTTTTAATATCACTTTCTACTGGTTAAAGAAAGCCCACTCCGGAACTGTGATCTTTTGTGCCTAACAGTGGGTCTACACCTTGATTTCATGATTTATTCATTTATTCTCAGTGGATACATGTTGAGATAACTATTTTATCCTTTTGGGACAACCTGGGCCTCAATTTTTAGAACAACCATAAAGTCCTTGTAGCTCTTTCTCCCTGATTATTTTTTTATAACCTGAAGTGAGTGGATTTGTTGGTGGCAATCTCAACAATACATCACGAGATCAAAGTCCATATGTAGCCATTGTGCACTGAACAAACACCAAATCCGGCCCACCTTAATGTGTTTCTTTT
Source organism: Ctenochaetus hawaiiensis (assembly GCA_029783645.1). Lineage (NCBI taxonomy): Eukaryota > Metazoa > Chordata > Actinopteri > Acanthuriformes > Acanthuridae > Ctenochaetus > Ctenochaetus hawaiiensis. Next base: position 1,514,258 of record JAPZDY010000020.1, read on the forward strand.
ACTGTTGTAATGGTTGGTCTCTGTTCAAACAACTAACATACATACCGGCAGCCATAAAAAGCAGTATTTTCTCTTTTAAAGTGCATACTTTCCTCTGATACTGTTGCCAAAGGGCTTGAATCTACTGAGCACAAAGTCCTGTGAGTAAGAAAAGATATTTATGCTATAAACCTGTAAATTGGACTGAAGTGGTCAAGGTCAAGACACTATGACTATAAAAGGTTCACTGATGACACAAAGGTCTGGCCTTTTATTTCTTTTTTTAATCAGTTTCAGCCTTTTCATTCATATGGAAAATCCGGATAGGATAACCAAATGAGAGGAGCGTTCCTTCCTTCAATTTCTGTCGGTGTGCACAAAAGCCAAACACTCAACCATGACTCTGCCACTGATGGTGCCCAAGGGAAAACACCAAATATCTATGACACACGAGTGTGTTTTTTATTTCCACTCTCCCTATTCACTCACACAGCTGGCTCCTGCTGCTACTTTTGCCCCCTGCTGCTGAAAAAATAAGGCCTTCTTTGTTGTTTTGTCTCACAAAACAAGTGTTGAAAATCAGGTTCTCTTGGAAATTGTTTCCTGTAGCATTTTATTTGAAAGAACTTAGGCTGAAAACATGCTGCAGGTGGTGACAATCATTTTCAGTTAGAGGTTTCTAAAAATAGCAATCTTATTTCTGTTTAACTAAAATGTTTTATTGCATGATGAGACTCAGTTATTGAGTTTATCAATGGAGAAAATTTTGGAAACAGTTAAAGAAATGATTCATTTATCCACAAAAATTTAATCAGCAACTTTTTTGATATTTGATTAATGATTCAAGTCACTTATTACAACATGTCCATCATTCTCTGTTTCTGGTTCTGGTGTCATGTGAAGATTTGCTAATCATTTTGATAGATATTTTTATTACTTTCTAACCTTTTTGAAGAAATAATTGCCTCATTAATCATTTATAAAAGATCCATGTTAATCAGAGTCCTGAGTGAAACTGAATTTGTTTTTATTAGCAGTTTTACTTTAATGACAGTATTTCAGTGCCTTGCATTATGTCTGAGGTGTGACTTCATTTGAAAGAGTACACTTCTCCTTTTGAGCAGGTCACACCCCGACTGACATGATGTCATATAAACAAACCTGTCAAGGCGTTAGCAATGTTTACCCTCCTGCATGTTTGTAGAGGGTATATGATTGTTTAGTATGGTTTACTTTAGCAAGTCCATAATTATGTAATACTGCTAATACTGATGTGTGTTATGTTTAAGCAAAATTTACCTGTACTTGTTTGACAGAGAAATAAATCCATTTACATTTCATAGATTCATTCTTGATTTTTTCATTTTTAAAAAAAACAAAACAAAGAAATGACATTGACGATGACAAAATGTGAGACACTGAAAATGTACAGACCTATGTTGACATATAGGAGTAGTTGAGAGCCATTTGTGTGCATTTATGGAAGTTTAACAGGTGTGCTATTAGCGCACTGCACTGCGATCTGATGACACAATGGGAGTGCTCATTACCTGTGGTTCAATGGGGAGGAAATGCATCTATTCATTGTTCCGGCAAGGAACACAGTATCTGGTTGCCATGACCAAAAATCATTGAGGTTGCATGTGTGCTGATGAATTACCTGTCTAACCAGGTTTCATGTTGTGTAAGTGTCAATTTATGGTTTCAAAAAGAGGGAGGAAAAAACTTTACAAGGAAAGGAAATAAAGGTGAAGAAACACGAATTGCATTCAAAATCAAATTTTTATGGTTGCAAAAACATACCTGATAGATGTTTCAAAACCACTGAAACAACCTGACAATGCCTTTAGTCAACAGTAACAAATGCAGTTCGTGTCATGTTCCTAAACGCTTCTAAAACAATATTGTTATTTTTCCCGACATTCATTTTATTTATTTTGAAGCCTTGTTTAATCCCTTAACTGTATGAGCTTTGCTACTTACAGCTTGACCTATTAAGTCTTTTGCTTTTTTCTCATAGTGGTAGTTCAACTTATTTAATTTGGAGAATGGCTTATTCATAACTGTGTAAACATAAAGTTCCCTGTTTTGCTGAGTGTGGGTTATAGAACAGGATTCAATCACCTGTACAATACTTCCTTGTTGACATTTTAACACGTGTCAGTCTCTCTGTGAGGTGTCAAACATTGTATTTTTCAGACATTTTCTTTTAGTAAAAGCAAAAGAAACCGTTGGTCATTATTTCATCCTCAAAAGGGAGAGACAGTATGGAGAGTTCACTTTCTCTCCCTGGATTAACATAAAGGTTGAAAGGGAAAGAAGCAGCACAGCAGCAGAGAGGTGTGGCCACACAGCTCTCATGACAGGTAGACATGGGGAGGAGTTCGATTACCTGTGCAGAGCTGACAGTCAGTGAGCAGTGGACATTACACCTGTTGCACTTCCCAGGCTCTCTCCTGTCTGGTTCTCTCTCCCTCTTCCTGCCCCTCTCTCTTCCCCTTCTTTTTCCCTTGACTTGTCTGGAAGCATCAAGCCTCACCATGGATCCCAATGAGATTGGCGGGAGTGAGAAGGAGAAGGAAAAAGAGAAGGAGAAAGTGATAAAGAGGAGGAACCGACCTGTGTTCCTGCGTTACCTGGAGAGGAGAAAGACGGACACTATTGTGGCAGATGACATGGCCAAAGGTGACATCAACCTTGGGACCCTGGTGAGGAGAAGTCAGTCCGACAAGACGGAGTACAGCGCTAAACTTAAAGGTACACCGGCTAATGATCTCCCAAGGGGTCAAAACTATGGCAACAATCTATACACACGTGAAGCAATAATCAGTGACCTAGCTCTTTACATCATAAACTTGTTAATAACACACTGGCCAGGGGGGCTTTCAAACAAGTTTGTGAACTATAGACTGATTTCAAGAGCAGTATTTATAGCTAGAGGGCAAAAAATTCAAAAAACACATGGAGTATGCACAGCTCTATAGCTCTGGATACTAGGCACCTGTTGTGTTACTCTGTGGTAAGCAGGAGATACTCCCACAGGGATGAAGCCACATATGCAAACTGCGCTCCAAACTCAGGCACAGAGGAGTGGCTTCAAAAGTGTTCCAGACCGGCAAATAAACAAGCCCTTTACGACTGTGAAGTGTGAAGAGGGATTTGCAGATGAGTTCTCATCATTGGGTTTAGTGAAAAAGTTTCAAGAGATGTCAGACACTCCACTTTACATTAGAGGTGAAATGTATTTTAGTTACAGCTTCAGTCTTGCAGTCTAGACCTGCTCTTTTTGCTCTTATATGCTCTAATAAATATTATTAAAGTAATATGATTTTAAATGACATTTAAAAGTCATGTTAGCTCTCGCACATTGCCATGCTTTATATTAAGTACTCTGACTCCATTAATAGGTCTGCAAAAAGGTTACAAATTGTACCTTAAAGAAAAATCCACTGCTTTTAAACCAGAATGTAAGAACTAGATGGAAAGAAGGATGAAATAAACTTTAATACTGCTCATGTTTCCTCATCACAAATGCTGACATCGCCTTTTCACAGACACACACATGTCCACATTGCAAGAAAACTGGCTTCACCTGTCAACTGAGTGCAGTCAGTGACTGGGAATGTTGCACTTCAGGCAAAATGACTTACATCACAGACTTAGCGGGGGGTTACTATTAAAGATTAGCCAAAGTATGTTGGGTTTCCTGTGCCACTTGTTCCTGGCACTTCTTTCCTCTAAACAATACACATCACATGCCAATAGTACAATAATGAATGGCACTTTGTTTAAAATAGCAAAGTGTAACCTACTTCTCACTTGGTAATGTACTGATAACATAGCTTTCAGGCACACACACACACAGACACACACTTGCCTTATCAGCAGCTGCTCTGTTTACTTGAAATAGAGCCACTCTGTGCTCCTTTGTACTCTCTGTTTTCTTGACCAACCTGCATCATGGCAGGCAGAGTTGTCAAAAAAAACGCTGGGTTGTTTTCAGTAAACCAATCTCCCGCCCTGCTTCACTTCTGCCTCATACTTGACAGGCGGTATTGCATATTTACAGTGGTATTACCATTGCAAATATTGACAGAACAATGACTTCACTGAAAGAGGAAACATGTGAGTCGCTGCTCGACAGTCACTTCTCATCTGCTTGTTCGACAGGTTGGTCGAGCCACAGAACCATGGCAACATGGCATCAATATGTCTAATTACTTAAGGTTACTAAGTAATAGTTTCCGGAAATGACTTACCAGTATAAAATAACAAAGAAACAGTCAAAACAAATCAAACATTTTGAAAATTAATTAAGGTAAGCTCATGTTTTTTAGGTACTATATTTTACAGACATTTTCAGGCTTTATGAAATTTCATTATCCTTTTTTCTCAGTGAAAAAATCCCATTGTGCATTTTGCTGTGTGGCAAAGTCTGACGTGTCATTTTTCTTGATGGCGATACATGATACACTGTGCCTTGTATTCTGTTCTGTGGCTGACTGTTGGATCCCTTTCAATGGGCTGAATGGTGAAAAGCCCTGTATCCACTTTCATGGGAACTCCTGTGCTGGCAACCATACCTCACCAGACATAATGCTGGCAAAAAGATAAGTCAGCACAGCTTGAAATCCACTGCAAAGTCTTCATAGGCTGGAATACATCTTGTAATTTGTAACTCTATGAATATGTCAGTGGGGAACAAACTTTTGATGGGACAAGTTTCACATAATTTCAGTCTTTTCCCTTATTAAGACTTTCTAAAGTGGAAAGAAAATATAATAATAAAAAGTGATGATGTGTGAAAAGAGTTGAATTCAGAATAAAAATAGAATCCACCTCTGTCCAAAGAGTCACGAAGACACCTCATCTGGTCTCTTTCTCACGGGTGGAGGTTTCAATGACTGGGGGTCTCTTTTCACATGTAGAGACTTTACACTTGATGATACTGCTAATACTTGAATGTGAAAAATCTTTCCCACAGCATTTCCAATAAAAAAGTTTTTCTGATGCTCCCACAATAAAAAAAAATCTCCCATAGTAAAATGATGTAAATACATCAACAGGAGTTCATTCCCATGCTTCATTAGACCAGTGCAGCAGATAACCTTATCTATTTCATGAAGTATTATCAGGCATTGACAGGTTAATTAATAACTGCTGAGGGGAAAGGCTTATGACTGCAAAATTGAGTCCGACCATAAAAAGTTTTCTGAATTCTGAAGAAAGCTGTGATTCATTTTCAGTGTCACCTGTTACATTAACCCTTCTTATACAGAAATCAGAGATGAAAGATCCTTCATTAAGTTGGCTTTTTTTGCACAGAGCTAAACAGCATAAACAAAATGACCTACAAGTATGTGATTTTAGATAGCATTGATAGCAAGAAAGCCATGACCCACTGTACCTTTCCCTGGCACCACTGGTATTTGCTGCATTTTGTCACTCTTGGTGCTTCCAACAGAAAAATAAAATATATATTTTTAGGGAAATATAGGGAAAAAGAATTTTGTTACACCTATCTTTTCTGTCTCCTTATCAATGCAAACTTCTCTTTTGCCTGCTTTGCTTATTGTGGACAAAAACTAAGATCTGGTTCAAACCAACTTTTACCGAAATGTGTGCACATGCTTACAAATACAAAGTGTAAAAATTAAAGGTGTAACTGGACCAATCTTTACCCAGAATGCTAATTTGTGCAGCATTCTTTTTACAAATGATGCCTTGCAACTAATGCAGAGGATGTATTGGTAATATTTTCTACACAAGCTGAACTTCTATAAGTTTAACTTCAAATATTATGCATGTGTACCTCTGTGTTTGTGTGTGTGCTTATATATGTGTAAAATTAGTAAGCCATGGACTGTGTCTATATATTTTTGTGGGAATCAGTGTCAGTGTGTGTATGTGTCCTTGCATATGTAGGTGAGTGTTTATCATGGTGTGTCACTCCCCCTCCCTCCCCACACACAGACATACATCCACTCCCGGTCGGAGCAGATGGAATGCCTGAGCACGCCGTAGCATTACATCAGCGGCACGATTAGTTCCGTAACCTGACACGTGCCTCGCAGCCTTCTGTTTCCCTCCCTCCATTTCTCCCTCTCTCTATCTCTCTCTTCCTTCATCACTCTCTCTTCCCCCAGAGAAGGAAGTGGCGCGTAGCGTCGATTAGGCAGTAAGGAAGCATCCCTCATCCCTGTGCAGACACTCATGCCTGCCATGCAAAGTACAGAGCAGCCACAGACTGATTAGGCAGCAGAGCAATAAAAAAAAAAAGAAGTGAGCCTGACTGGCATGTTAAGTGAAGCCTTTTGGCGCTCCAGTCAAAATAATTAGATCACCGTGAAATACGGTGATCTAAATGGCTGCTAGGACATCAAGCAGATATGTTGGAGGAGATGTAGGTTTTTTCCAAGCATGCACAGCCCACAGGGCCAAGGTATTTACCAGCATTTTAGAAAATGTGCCACAGATGGCTTGAAATGCTGGCAAAAACATACAATTTTGGGAAATAGCAGAATTATAGCAAAATGGAGGCACACTCTAATCATTATCATCATGAGTTTTCTACGTCCCTGTGCATATGTCTTTGAATGTGTGGTGAACCCAGGAAATGTGGAAAAGTAAGAAAGAAAGAAAGAAAGAAAGAAAGAAAGAAAGAAAGAAAAAGGTAAAGAAATGACCTATATGACTTGTTGGCTGGCTGTAATAAACACTGTTGCATTACTGACAACAATTGTGAATGCTGCTTTTTACACTATGGCCAACAGAGAGTCCTCTCCGTTTTTTTAACACCATTCCATTCTTCTGTTTTTAATTTTTAATTTTTTTTTTATATACATACATACATAACATTAAACTGCACTGATAAGAAAACAGTAGCAAATAGTCACAATTCATGAAATTATGCCCAAATTATTCTACTTTACCATAATTTTATAAATTTGTATTTTCTTAGAGAAAATGATGCCTCATGACCTGCCCACAATCTCCTCGCCAGCACTGGACCCAGAGGAGGTTCGTTTAAGGAAGATGAGCCGCAGGGCAAAGGTCATTCAGGAGCTTGTGCAGACTGAAAAGGACTACCTCACAGACCTGGAGCTGTGCATCAGAGAGGTGGTCCAGCCTCTCAGAAATTTGCAGGTAGATGCTTAGAGGACTCTCAGTTGAAGTCTCTTGCAAGTTATGTGTGATATTTATCTTCATCAACATCTACACATACTACGGCTTAGCCAGTTAGTTATTCTTTTAAAATGAAAACTGCGAGGTGAAAATCTAAATAAATCTTCCTTTGTAAAGTCCAATGCTAATATTTAACTGGGTGCCAGCTACAAAAAGTTTATGTTCATCCAAGTCACTTGCCTATATGGTACACTTTTACAAAATAAACCTAAAAGTGTGCTGACATTAACTATTGTCCTATCAGACTTCATTTTTTTAATATGAGCCCCTTACTCTCCTGATCTCCTGTTAGGTTGTGGATGTAGACAGGTTGTTCACCAACATGGAGACAGTGTGTGAGGTATCTGCAGCCCTCCTTCACAGACTTCATCAGGCCATGGCTGAACCTGATCAAGAGGCAGTTGTAATAGGTACTGCCATTTGGACTCTCACTTAATCACCTGATTCAATTACTTGTTGACTTTTATTAATGTGGTTAAACATTAGACTAAGGATCTCTGTCTCGTTTTTTTTTTTTTGAAGGAGAGGTGTTCATCCAGGCAAAGGCAGCTTTAGAAGATGTATATAAGATTTACTGTTACCATCATGATGATGCCAACATGTCACTCAAATCATATGAAAAAGAGGAAGAAATAAAGCAACATTTCACTACGTGTGTACTCGCTCTGAAGTAAGTCACTTCCTCCAAATATTTTATTATGGATATATTCACAACTTCCCTGTATGTATTCCTGGTGGTGACTGTGTTTCTTTGTGTTTGCCTTTGTCATTACAGGAAAATCTATGACCAAGAGTAAGTACTCCAATGAAAAATTTATGCCACTAGTAATAACTGATAAGCTTATGGCCTGAGATTAAAGGAATTCCTTTTGGAAAATGCAGCATATTGATTTTTCCATCTACATTTGCACACTTAGTTCAGTAGACCTGGAGCATGTGGATCTTTTCTCTGGAGAAATTGGTGTCTCGGCCCTCCTATAAAAGGGGCCGACAGTTGCAATAATGTCTTTGTCATTGCATAAATGGTGACTGCCAAGCTCCTCCTTCATTTTGGGGAAGTGGTTGCAGTCTGAGGATCAGGTGAATCAGGTGAATAGGGCGGGTGTTAGATGAGTTCAAATCTGCATTTCTAGATGACTGCACGAAGGCTGGTGTCCAGTTACTCGGAAAAAAACAGATTTAAAATTTTCAATACATGAAACAGAAATACCACAAAGTTATTACCTTCAAACTTTCTGTACAGTCACTTAAAGGATAAAACAGCATTTGCCTATGGCCTATATAACTTATCTCCCCTTACCTTAGACCACAAACTTATCACTCAGTTAAAATTTACAATAGGCATATTTAAAAAACTGTCATATGTAGATCTTGAATATTTTTGGATTTAGCAGTTCAGTGTTGCTGTTTTCATGCACTGCTTTTTGTCTGGTTCTCTGTTCTGTCATCATAAAAGTTCATGCTCATCACTGTTTACTGTAAATATGCTTATATACACAGAGGGAAACCCAACTTGCTTGACATGGGTTCTCTGCTCATCAAACCGGTCCAGAGGATCATGAAGTACCCATTGCTGCTGGGAGAGCTGTGGCACGCCACGCCCGAAGATCACCCTGACTACCAGCCCCTGCAGGAGGCATTCACTACCGCCAAGATAATCAACGTTAACATCAATGAGTTCAAGAGACGCAAGGATATAGGTGAGATTTCATCTATTGTCATATACATGGGTGTTTTATAACTGATGCATATCTATCAGATTTGTGATTTTGCTACCTGTGAACACAAATCAACTTTATTGTGTACTATCTATGCAAATCTCTATTCAATATCCGTGTGTTTGTTTATTCTCAGTTATGAAGTACAAAAGGCTGGAAGATGAAGGAACATTGAGGGGTAAACTACACAAGTTCAACATTCACTCAATCCGGAAGAAAGGAGACAGGTTTGCTGGTTATCTCAAGATCCTCACTGGAGTTGAACCACAGGTAAGATTAAAATACTGAAAATATAAACTCAATCAAAACTCAGTGTAATTGTAATTAAAAAGGGGTACATGGAATAAAAATAATGAGGCTTGTGCACTTGACAATTTAATTGCAATAAAGATTTTTGGCCTGAAGGTATGTTATTAATATAAGGGGGGATTAATTAGTTCATGGCCTAAATTAGAGCGAGTCAGTTTTAGAAAATCTAACACATTTACTTCAAAATCTTCTCCCACGTTTGCATCTTCTCCCACGATCTTTCAGAATTGTAGAGGTTTTACACTTCCAGGAAATTATCCACAGCAACAATGACATCATTGTTAAAAAAGCAAATACTGAGCTCCTTCCTCATCTTGGGGAGGAGGTAGTATTCTTAGGGTGCCAAATTAGGTTTCTGACGAGCTCAAATCCACATTTGGAGAATGCACTGTTTTTTTTTTCTTTTTCTAAAACAGAAAATCAGTACAATAATTAAGTTTGAACTTTCTGCATGAACTCTCACAGAGTTGAACTGCACACAGGTTTAACAAGAACTGTATGAGTCATATCTTTCTACGTTAGGCTATGAACTTCGTGCAGTTGTCAGTGATGTTTCTCAGTGTAGAAACTCAGCATTTATTAAAGCAAAGACAAAATTTGCATTAACTACTTAGGTAACCTATTTTAATTCTATTCTTCTTTCTGTAGGTGAGAGATGAAGTATTTGACAGAGAGGAGAAACTGTTTAGGAGTCTGGAGAAAGCTGTGAGGCAGCTGGTCAAGAATGTTCAATGTTACCTACAGTACACGCAGGTAGGCGCATAAGGGTTTTTCTCTTAACGCAATGTTTGTTTTAATGGTTTATAATATTCCCTTAACTTTTTTGAAGCTTTTTCTTGATTCCTTTGCTGCAGGAGATGGTGTCTGTAGCCTGTCAGAATGTCCAGGACATGGAAAACATC